>JACXGM010028580.1:0-14094 GCA_016801145.1 Umbra pygmaea | reverse complement strand
CATTAAAGGCTTTATGCAGTGTGTGTTTTATCCAGTGTGTGTCTTATGCAGTGTGTGTCTTATGCAGTATGTGTTTTATCCAGTGTGTGTTTTATCCAGTGTGTGTTTTGTCCAGTGTGTGTTTTATCCAGTGTGTGTTTTATCCAGTGTGTGTTTTATCCAGTGTGTGTTTTATCCAGTGTGTGTCTTATCCAGTGTGTGTTTTATCCAGTGTGTGTTTTATCCAGTGTGTGTTTTATCCAGTGTGTGTTTTATCCAATGTGTCTTATCCAGTGAGTGTATTATCCAGTGTGTGTCTTATCCAGTGTTTGTTTTATCCAGTGTGTGTTTTATCCAGTGTGTGTTTTATCCAGTGTGTGTTTTATCCAGTGTGTTTTATCCAGTGTGTGTATTATCCACTGTGTGTTTTATCCAGTGTGTGTTTTATCCAGTATGTGTCTTATCCAGTGATGGGAATAACGGCGTTATAAATAAACGGCGTTACTAACGGCGTTAGTTTGTTCAGTAACGAGTAATCAAACAAATTACTGTTTTCTCCGTTACAATGCCATTACCGTTACTGACAAAATAAAATGTGGCGTTACTTTAATTAAGCGCTAGCTTCCTTTCTGCAGGACCTACAAAGTTTTTTTTCTCTGGTGTGTGTGTGTGTCAGGGGGGTGGTAGACAACCACAACTGATGATTATTGGCTTAGTGTACATTTCCATCGTTTGCCAACCAACCAGAGGCAGAGTAGGGCGGGTGTTCACTGTTCAGTTCACACACATGCACAGCCACAGACAGTCGCACACACCAACGGCCAGGAGTCAGAGCGATGGAAAGTCAAACGAGTTCAAAGTTAGCTTTCGTGAACTGTAAGTATAATGAGCACTAGTTTTCCCTCTTTGAGGTAAAAGGCAAGAATGTTTATGTAATATGCAGCTTATGCACAGGAAGAAATACACTCCACGTCAGTGGCAAGTAATTCGAATCTAATGAAGCACCACATCTTCACATGCCGCCACGAATGCAGCTGATAACGTGAGCTTCGCTAAAAAAGGAGATTGGGCTATGACATCAAAGCAACTTAAACTAGATTTTTATCCACCACCGCAAACGCTTATAACTCAGACTAATATTTGAATCTATTTATTGTCCATTTCATTCATTTAACATATTTGATATTGGGGACTTCCAAGCAGAGCCGGCCCAAGACATAAGCGAAACCTGTTTGCCTGGCAACATTATATTGTGACCGCAACACAATCTCTGATTTGTCAGTTCAAAATAATAGCGTTCGTAATTCATTTAAATAATCATTGTTAAATCAACGGGTAGCGGGTCCATGTTCATGTGTTGCTAAAATTAGTCTATTTTTGATTAAATAGACTCTAGTGAATATATTTCAAATGTAATTGTGTTTTCACATGTGACACTGACAAATTCAATCAAATTGTGTGGACAACGTATTTGTCACGGTTGTTATTATGAAGTTGTTATTAAAAATATGTTAAATGCATTTTTTCCTATCACATATTTCTATTGTTCATTTAAATACACAATACAATTGCATTTGGTTACAATTCACTAGCTTTATACTGAGTTAACATTAGTTATTGCAATGTACTAAAACGAGCGCTATTATTTTGAACGGACAAATCAGAGTTTGTGTTGTCGGCACAATATAATGTTGCCAGGCAAACAGGTTTCGCTTATGTCTTGGGCCTGCTCTGCTTCCAAGTTTTTTGACACAATTTATTTTTTAAAGTAACGCAATAGTTACTTTCCCTGGTAATTAGTTACATTTATAATGATGTAACTCAGTTACTAACTCAGTTACTCTTTGTGAGAAGTAACTAGTAACTATAACTAATTACTTTTTTAAAGTAACTTGACCAACACTGGTCTTATCCAGTGTGTGTCCTATCCAGTGTGTGTCTAATCCAGTGTGTGTCCAATCCAGTGTGTGTCTTATCCAGCGTGTGTCTTATCCAGTGTTTGTTTTATTTAGTGTGTGTCCTATCCAGTGTGTGTCTTATCCAGTGTGTGTCTTATCCAGTGTGTGTCTAATCCAGCGTGTGTCTTATCCAGTGTTTGTTTTATTTAGTGTGTGTCCTATCCAGTGTGTGTCTTATCCAGCGTGTGTCTTATCCAGCGTGTGTCTAATCCAGTGTGTGTCTAATCCAGTGTTTGTTTTATTTAGTATGTCTCTTATCGAGTGTGTGTCTTATCCAGTGTGTGTCTTATCCAGTGTGTGTCTAATCCAGCGTGTGTCTTATCCAGTGTTTGTTTTATTTAGTATGTGTCTTATACAGTGTGTGTCTTATCTAAATGTAATGTTTCATCATATATCAATTGGTTGTCATCAGGCCAGTTGGTCCTGAGGTGAAGTCCATGGGCTAAGATCCTACTATGTAACAGGAAACCACAGAAATTTAAGTGAGCGCTCAGATTCAAAATAATACCACAGCATAAAAATCAGAGTGATTCTAGTCCCCAACAAATAAACTAATGCAACCTGAAACATGAAACAGTATGTGATTTAATAGTTTCTGGTGGCTGAATTTGTCTGGTTCACAGGGGGGAACACTTCATTATGAGGCTCACACTCAAAGGTCGCTGTAACAGTGTAGATGGTGGAGATGGAGGCAGAATGCAGGAGTCCTTCTGACGTCATGGTTTGTTGAGGACGACAGGGGATGCCAGACATACACATGGTTCTGGAGGAACTTACAAACATGTGACTGGAGCTTGCACAATGATATTAAATACTATGCTCTAACACGGTATAGATGCAGCTACTATATAATGTACGCCTGGCTCTACATTCTGAAATATACATTGCCTACGACACATATGTGAATGCACAAAGTAGCAATATAGGTGGGACTCCCGGCACCGCCATGAGGAATGGCCGGCACTGGAAAAGGGAAGGGTAACTGACACTATTGCAGGGGTAGAACAGCTGTGGGAAACAATGTCAGCCTCGGCAGTCTGGGTGAAGCCTCTTTCTGGGCTGCCGGCATGATGATATATATTGTGTTCCAGCTAGCAGGGCAGGTGGAGTAGATGGCTGAAGCAGCCACCCCGCTAGCTGGGCTGGAGATGACAGGCTGGAGGACTAACAACCCAGGCAGATGGGGAGAGCCCGGGCAGGAGTAGGCATTCTCCAGGAACTTTACCAGATCGTCTTGAACATATCCAAAGGCATTGACTTGCTGCCATGTGATTGGATGATTAGATATTTCTGATATATGAACAGTTGAACAGGTAAACCTAATAAAGTGGTTGGTGAATGTATATCAACTTATTAACAACTGCTCACATACAGCTCTGGAAAAAAATAAGATACCACTCAAAACAAAAATAACTTCAGTGTGTAGTATTATCTAATGAGTCAATGATAAATACCGGGGGGGTTTAATGACAGGGCCACTGACTGTGCGATAAAGCAGTGGATGATTATGCATGTCGGATGTCTCAATGAATTGATACGGGTCTATTTATAAACATTGATCCGTAGAAACATGGGTTTTGTAGCAGTCTGCTTCTAGAGTGCAGGGCTAAAATGGTAACTCTTTTCATAACGAGCCTGATCATAATTAAATCAATCCTGGTGATCATGCCAGAGAAATAATGGAGCACAAGATCTGCAAAACTATTTGTAGATGAAAAGTGAAAGTAATGAGCCATGTCTTTTGCCAGATACAGCACCATCACTGAGGCTATTTATAGCCTAGTATGAATCGGACAAATATGTTGTTTGTTGCGAGATAAAAACATGTAACCACAAGATATAAGTAAAAATAGGACCATAAGCTAGCTGTGACAAGCAGATGGGTAGGTTTCTATACATTAATGATTTTGGAAGTAATCTGAGAAAACAACACCTAGTTAGATGGCTGTACAGCTAAACTTTGCAGATTTTCTTTACAATACTGCGCAAGCAAAATTTCCACCACACGACTCTTCTTGCTCATATAGCCTACTTTTATATTTTCAAAGCAGGGTTGCAATTTGTCACTGACAGATATTACAATTATCACAGCATAATAAATTTACAACAAACACCACACCATTAAACAATGTTTATTTGTTACCTTAAAATCATTATGGCTTTCAAAGAGCAAATCTGTTTTCAAATCAGTATTACCAAACAACAGTAGCTGTAGCAGTAGCCAGGGTAAGTATCAGAGTGACTACTAGAGAATTTCCGACAGAAAATACAAGGAGTCTAGCATTTGCCATCTAGTCATAGCCAGTACTGTCTTCAAAAGCCTGTTTTTAGTACTTTGTTTTGAAAACAACACATTCTTGCCAAATTTATTTTGTAATGATAATAACATAATGCGATGCACTTACTGTCTCAGATGCAACCATTGTAATCAACGATGGACGAAACATGTATCTCCCCATTCACTATTGAAAAACCTTGTAACTCCATTTGAGCTTGATTTTGGTAAAATATTGATAATGTAATGACACAAGCAAATATCTGACCATATATAAAGACACAATACCTACTTTGATGATACAGTGTTTAATTACTATAAAAACATTGCTGGAGCAGTTCTGTGCTATCTGTAGTAGGCTACTGTTCGTGACAGAGTTTTCAGTACTAATGTTAAAGTACTAATCAGGGCAATTATTAATGCATTTTCCATGATTATATTTTTCACAGAATGTACAAGGTAAAACTATGATGTTAATATCTATTTTGTGAGCAGAAAACTATGACTTCTATCAAAACTAAAAGCCAGTAGCACTAAATACTATCCCAATTTACATCACTAGTTCTAATTGATATCTAGGCAATCGGGGTTTTTCGTGGGAGTTTTGTGCCACTTTTACACGACTGGTGAAATAAGACAAATATATATTTGCTAATGGCTTTACCCATGTCAATAATTGTTTTGCTGGGATGGAAAGAAATCAACAAAAGCATTTATATATTTAGTTTGGTTTGTGGGCTACACAATTCTTGACTTTGTCCATATAGCCTTTCGGTGTGTGCAAAGCAATGTACCTTTGTACAATTTGGCTGACGGAACAATATATTTCTCTATTCTGTAACAATAATATCATAAGCCAAATGTTTATTTTGGTTAAGATCTTAAATTAAGTAAATTACAGCGCAGAAGCAATCAATCGGAAAACATTTATGTTTTAATTAGTCTGTAGATCTGATTGCAGGTTCAGTAATGCAATCTGTTCCTTCTCGCTTCAAATGTGTTCAGAAACAGTTTTTCATAGCTCCTACAGCAAAATATAATACATTTACATGTTAGAAATTATAGCCGCCATCTTGGTTTTCCCATCTTTTTAGTTAGGTCATCATGGCTACAGCTTCTTTCTATGATCAAATCCTAGTATAGACTGCCACCTACTGGTCAAATGATTCAAGTACATAGGAATTTCAATTCTCATTCATTCCTATATAAAAACAATCATGTATAAATTGCAATAAAAAAATACTAGATGACCGATCAATCACAAATCCACAAGTTCTATGCAGTTTTTTTACACCTGTTTTTACAGGTGTCCTGAGGACGGAACTGTGTGTGCCCGGTTCAGCAACCTATCTCGTGTTATACTTGGAACATAGATGTGATTAGCCGGACATTCGGGAGGTACAGAATCTCTCACCTGGGCTCGACGTATATCGCTGTCCACATCCCAGAGTACAAGTGCCACTAACTTTTGCAGGGGAATAATGGAACGGGGCTCCCTTTGTTCCTCCGTGTCATATAGTCTCAACAGAGTATCCACTTGGGCATTTTTGGACACCCTGTTCAAGCCAATGTCTCCATTCCTCAAGTGCTGTCTTCACTGCCAAAAGCTCCCTGTCACCCACGTCATAATTACTATCAGCCGGCAACAGATTCCTGGAATAGAAGGCACAAGTGTACAGTTTAGGATGATTTCTCTGATGCTGCGATAAGACAGCTCCCACTCCTACCTGTGAAGCATCAACCTCTACCAAAAAAGGCAAGGCCGGGTCCTGATGTTTTAACCAGTTAGGGAGCACTATCCCGCCAGCGGGAGATGTTACCCCCCATCACCCCCAAAAACTGGTTCACAAGTCCAAACAATCACAGTTCACAGGTCCTATTTCTAGGTTATATATACATGTTATATATCTACAGAAAGCTTAGACACTCAGGAATGTAGCAAATGTCACCATTTTACAGTAGCTATAACAAAAATAATAATTTCCCCTCATAATTTGAGCTACGTGCCTTGTACACATGTGCCTCAAATTAAATGGAATGTCAAACTAGAAACAAGGCTAACACCGTCATTTATTGGGTTATATATACATCTTATATGTCCTTAAAGCTTAGAATCTTGGGATTCTAGCAAATATCTCAGTTTTAGTGTAGCTATAAAATTCACAACGTTACAACTACTTAATGTCAGCTATGCATCTTGAAAAAAAAGTTTTTGTTTTCACTTCATAGTAAATACATTAAGGCTCATTTAAATATAAATAAAATCAAAGCTCACGAATGCAATATTTAAGTTATAAATACATGTCTCATATATCCTTAAAGCACAGAATGTTGGGGTTCTAGCAAATATCTCTGTTTTAAAATAGCTATGAAAACGAGATAATTATTAGTCATAATGTGACGTTAACAGCCAGTACCTCAAATTACTTGTTTACTCAGCTAGCCGTTTTTGTACCTCAAATTAAATCAAATGGCAAAAGGAAAACACGGCTAGCACCCTCATTTTTTAGATTATATATACAAGTCTTATATCTCCTTAAAGCTATGAATGTTGGGGTTCTAGTCAAAATCTCGGTTTTAGTGTAGCTGTAAAATTCACAGCGTTATGACTGCGAATTTCAACTACACATATCGCAAACAGTAATGTTTTTTTTCAATTTTTTTTAAATGCCTACTAGAAACACAACTACCACGCTCATTTTTGAGGTTATATATAAAAGTCTTATATTTTCTTAAAGCTTAGAATCTTGGAATTCTAGCAAATATCTCGGTTTTAGTGTAGCTATAAAATTCACAACGTCAGACTACTTAATGTCAGGTACGCGTCTTGAAAACAATTACATTTCACTTAGAAAATATAGGTTAGCACATTTTAATAATGTTAAATTTTTTGTACAACATATTTTACTTACGGTCACAAAATCCTTCTTTTTGGTCATCAAAGGGTTCCAGTAATGGCATGAAGCATAGCTTTCCAAGGTAAAATACATCTTAAATGTGAAAATAATTACATTTTCTTAGTGGACCGTTACTGAATGTTTTCATAAATAAATGAAAAACCTAGCATATAAAATCTAGACCACGGGCCTGCACTTCTAAACACAATACGGATGTCAAAAGTGTCCAAAAGCTTGAGCAGGGTCCAGCTGCGGCTTGGGCATTCCCGTTATGACACAAGAATGCCCATTGGGCGTTCCTGGTTGCATTTTACAAACCAATCGTGTTAGCCAGACGGACACTTTGTCTGTGTGTGTTTTGTCCTCTATTGCAGCGTGATGCAGACAGGCGATTGTATCATTATGTTAACCATAAGCCTTAATGAAATTCTATCCTTAACCACTCTGATGCCTTGCTGTTAAACCCATGTCAAATACGATTTATACTTTCTGTCATTAAATGAACCATAAGCGTTACCCAAGCCCTTACCCTAACCTTAACCCCTCTGAAGGAAACCTTGCAGTTAAGCCAATCTAAAATAGATTAAGAATACCTTTTACCGAAATGCTACGTGATTATGCTTCCAATTGAAATACATTACTTTTGAAACGTGCTGAAAGACACGAAGAGTAGATAAAATGTCGTCCGTGTACACTCAGAGATATTCATTCCGCCATTCCGTAAGTTTTCTGTCCAACCCCAGTTGCGACTAACCTGAGTTAGCGTTTCATCTTAATAATGGTTAATGTCACCGGTGCTAAATTTGGTTTGGAACAAAAACCTATGAAATTGCGGCTCGCAGGAGAAATGGAATGAGTATCGCTGCTCTAGTTCAAATTAGTTAATATTGCGTGACTATATCACGAAAAGAAATGCCGTGAGACTGCGTTGGTTAGTAACCTCATGCCTAACCTTAACCGTGAATGTTGTAGCCTAATATAATTAATTTGTGCCAGATTGTGACTCGAAAGCTATGGAATATGTTTATTCCAGTTTGCGAAAACGGGAACCCCCACCAGCACGAGAACGCCCATTTGTGGCTGCAGTTGGATGATATTGAAAAGCTTAGCAATTTCGGCATATACGTCATGCTTATGAAACAGAGATCTTAAAAATGTGTAAGATTAACAATTTTAACCAAAGATTGACAGAGATAATTTACGAAACAAATGTGTTGTTCGTCTCAGGACCCGGATGTAAACGCCATCACGGTGCATTTTTTTTCTAAATCTATAGTTTCACAAACAAAGCTACAGCTCATTGGCTGTTCACTCGATCACTCTAAAATGTAAGACTTATGTGGCCAGCCCCTTACCAACATGATTTGATTTGGATCCAGTATCCTATCTCAATATATGGCTTTGTAGGGTTCTTTCAAAGAGGATGTAGAAAAATAGAAACAGAAAATAAATATGCATTTTCTTTATTTCATCTTGTGCCATATTCACTGTGTATATTTATTTGAAATGAATTTTACATATCCAAAAATGTCAAAGTATTTTCTATAAAAAAATATCAACCATATGTTTGTCCTTGCCTCAGGTCCAGTGTAACAAGAGTTTAACTTTGGGTATGTTTTTTTAGGGAGAATTTGACAATTAGGGGGCGATCCCTAACAGGGGCAGTAGTGAAGCACACCTTGAGAACTTATCTGCCTCTGCTGTCCAGGAAAGCTGCCTAGGACCACCCCGAAGGAGAGACTTGAGGGGAGCTGCGATCTTGTTGAACCCTCGGATAAACCAGCGACAATAATGAGCAAATCCCAGGAATCTTTGGAGTGCTCTAATGGACTCGGGTACAGGCCAGGATTTTATTGCCTCCATCTTGTGCTGCTCCATCAATATTCCAGCTGAGGAAATTTTGTATCCTATGAAAGAGACCTTTGCCTGATGGAAGATACACTTCTCTGCTTTAACATAAAGGTGATGCTGAATAAGAAATTACAGTACCAACTTCACCTGGTGGACATGCTGTTCGGAATTTGTAGAGTATGTTAGGATGTCATCAATGTAAATTATCTCCGCTTTGCACAACATATCCCCTAAGACTTCATTGATAAAGGCTTGGAAAACAGCAGGTGCATTGGTCAACCCAAACACCATCAGAGATATGGTTGTACTGAATGCTGTCTTCCACTCATCTCCCTCTCTTATGTGCACCAGGCTGTATTCTCTGCACAGATCAAGCTTGATAAACACTGTGGCAACATGTATTTATCAAGCTTGACGATGTAGATCATCTTGAACAAGAGTTCAACAGTCGTAGAAATGAGTATCTGGTAATCGATACAGGGACGTAGGCCTCAGTCCTTATTCTCAACAAAAGAAAAACCTTGAAAAGACAGGAGATGATGATGCTATAATAAAACCTTGTTGGATAGTAGGGGTGCAACGGATCAAAAAACTCACGGATCGGATCGTTTCTCGGATCAGAGTCACGGATCGGATCATTTTTCGGATCAGTAAAAAAATACAAGACAAATAAACATAAGATGTCTTTTTGTTTATTAACTAATACGAGAGAGAAATGTGATTATTATTGATTGTTGTTTAGGTACATTAAATCACGTTAAGCATTTTCCTTACAATAGGCTTTAATGAAGCAGAAAGGCTTAACGTCAGTAATGCCCATAATAATTTGAATTTGGGTTAGTTGTTTTTATAATTTTCAGTGGTTATGATGAGCAATATGAGAGAGAATTGTGGTTAATATTGATCGTTGTTTAGGTACATTAAATCACGTTAAGCCTTTTCCTCGCCATAGGAGCCAATGAAGAAGAAAACTTTAACGTGAGATTACTATATAATCATTGGATTTCAGTTTAGTTATTTTGACAGGCTGAAGTGTTCTTAACAAGAGATGGCCATGAGAAATTTGGTGATGATTGACCATTGTTTAGGTACATTAAAGCCACGTTAAGCTTTTTCACGTTAAGTCCTCCTTTTGCACAACCGAATATGGCCTCATGTCTGCACCTATAAACACACCGATAGTGATGGCTTTAGCCTGGTCTGATTAATTGCTTAAATGCCACGGTGATAAGCTGTTGTTCTGCAGCTTTCGTTTTCACTCCTGTCAGTGAAACACCGGGGTGATGTTGCTTCAAATGCGTGGCCATGCTTGATGTGTTTCCACTGTCATATCGCTTTCTTGTGCCACAGTGCCTACACACTGTCACTGTCACCTCTTTCCTTCATTATATTTAACAGAGAAACCAAAATGCTCCCATACAGGGGATTTAAATGACGCGGGGCGTTCAAGCTCCTCCGTTCCTCCAACTGAACATGCGCACAACTTTTTTTTCAGAAATCAATCTGCGGATCACGTGTGTGTCGAACCGAAGATATTGATCCGAACTGACTTCTTGGCAGAGCCACACCTGGTAATAAATCAATAACGCAGTCCCAAGAATGGTGAGGCAGAAGACTGGTGGCTTTAACAGTAGAACATTCTACATGGAGATCCTGGTACCCCTGGGGAATGGAAACTAACACAGATCCCGCAGGACTCTCCATCAATGTAGATCCCACCATCATAGAAATACAACTCTCTCTACATTCTGGGGACCATGCCAGGATTTTACGCTAAGACCAGGACACAACAGGATCATGTCTGGATAACCACGGCAATCATAGCACAACTGGATGAGAAGAGGTAGGTTTGACAAAAAAGACTTACTCCTGAGTTACTCCTGATGCACTTCACTTTGTCGATTATCAGAGTCATGGGTTCTGTAACCTGGGTGATGGTGCCTGTACCCAGTGGCCTACCGTCAAGTGCCTGAACGGACATTGGTGTACACAAGTTTCTGGTAGGAATCCCACACTCTTTTATTACCTGGTCATCAACAAAAATCCCAGCTACCCTGAATCAACCAGTGCGTAAATAGGGGACACTATAGAGCAGTCAAGTAAACACACTTCAATGGTAAATGGATTTTGAGAAGACTTTATCCAAAGTGCGTCAACCGGTCTGCAGAAATCCATCCAAACATACTGACATTGCCATGAGTTGATCCAAAGAGAGATTGTCGTCCCGGCAGGCTAGCTCCATTTGGACCTCTTCTCGTAACCCATTTCGGAACACAGTGATCAATACAGCCTCATTCCATTTGCTCAAGCCGCTGCCGATCTGGATGCCAGAGCATATTCGGCTGTAGTTTGAGACCCCTGGCGCATTAATAGAAAGCGCTTCCCCTCTTCCTTTCCCTCTGGTGGATGATCGAAGACCATTTTCAAAAGTGTTGTAAAATCATGATAGGAGACCCTGTCGCTCCCATACTGCAGTGGTCCATTCTAGCGCTCCTCCAGTCAGTACAGACATATCAGTTGTCAGCCTTGCTCGATCAACAACAGGTCTGGGTTGATGAGAAAAATACAACTCACATTGGAGTAAGAAACTCCTACATCTGGTTGGATGTCCATCATATCTCTCTGGAAGCGCTAAATGGATCTCCTCAGTAGAATTGGGAGGAACAAAATTGATAGTCGAGGCAGAGGGGGGTGTCAAAGCGATAGAAGAGGAATTAGCTGTTATTTTCTACCATCTTATGGCCTGTAGGACCTCCTTCATGGCGGTACTCAATTCTGTCAGCTAGTGATGGTACTAGGCAAGTACCCTCTCATGGTCACCTACAGCTTCCAATAATCCAGGGGATCCTGTTTCTCCATGATAAATTGCTGGGTATTCTGTCAGGAAATTGATGTGTAGAGAAGAGGAGACAGATGCAGGATATCAGACTTTGATATATATATTTTCTTGTAGTAGTCCAGGTAGTAAACAAGAACAGCATGCCTTTGAAAAACAACATTAAGGAGAAACCTGATTACTGCGCCAACATAGCATTATATAAAGTTATTATGCTAGACAGAGAAAATAACCAGCAACAAGATAAAGCATATGGCTTCAAAAATATACACATGTACAATGAGGAAAGGGGCAGCAGGTGTTCCTCCTCTTGTCGTCAGACGCGCGGGAAGACTACCGGCATTCAGTAATCTGGGGTGCTGGAATGCTGGATGGAACGGGGCGCATCACCAGTCCTGACACCTAAATCAAGCAGCCAAGGATTTATAATTAGTAGACAAATTGATTTAGCTGTGCTGGCTCAGGATACATCCATTACTGGTCTAAACAAATAATTTGTCTTTACATAATATCAGTCACTTTGGCCTTCAGTGGAAATCGACCACAACTATGGCAGGAAAATCACATTATTGTCACTTTAACAACCCTGCATTACAAACAACTATAGAAAGACTACTCCCTGGAACCATCAGAAAATGTTGACATTTAACAACTTATTGACACCTCCAAAACGGTGGTTGCATAATTCCATAATTAACCAATCAAGAGATATTGTAGACCTGGCATTCTAAACTTCTAATACAAAATCACCTAACTACTCAAAGGAAATATACATGGTTTGCAAGGTTGTTTTCTTAAATGTTGCATGTGGTATTGAACCCAGGCCACTGGAATAAAAGACCAGTGTACTAACCATTTTACCACCAAAAACAACGATGGCAGAGGTAACATGGAAAGCAAATCATTCTTTAATAGGTCTGGAACTGCTTTAGACTTTGAAATACCATTGTACTCATTCAAGAACCTTCAGTGTACCTGAAATAATCTTTTCTTATTCATGGTTTCACCTGGAACCCTCAGATCCAATGAAGATTTTAGAGTGTGCCTTGGTTATATATATAGCTTCAACACACTGGCCTGGTTATACAGTGCTTTGCGAAAGTATTCGGCCCCCTTGAACTTTTCGACCTTTTGCCACATTTCAGGCTTCAAACATAAAGATATGAAACTGTAATTTTTTGTGAAGAATCAACAACAAGTGGGACACAATCATTGAGTGGAACGAAATTTATTGGATATTCCAAACTTTTTTAACAAATAAAAAACTGAAAAATTGGGTGTGCAAAAGTATTCAGTTAATACTTTGTAGCACCACCTTTTGCTGCGATTACAGGTGTAAGTCGCTTGGGGTGTCTATCAGTTTTGCGCATCAAGATACTGAAATTTTTGCCCATTCCTCCTTGCAAAACAGCTCGAGCTCAGTGAGGTTGGATGGAGAGCATTTGTGAACAGCAGTTTTCAGTTCTTTCCACAGATTCTCGATTGGATTCAGGTCTGGACTTGGATTTGGCCATTCTAACACCTGGATATCTTTATTTGTGAACCATTCCATTGTAGATTTTGCTTTATGTTTTGGATCATTGTCTTGTTGGAAGACAAATCTCCATCCCAGTCTCAGGTCTTTTGCAGACTCCATCAGGATGGAGAATGGTCCTGTATTTGGCTCCATCCATCTTCCCATCAATTTTAGCCATCTTCCCTGTCCCTGCTGAAGAAAAGCAGGCCCAAACCATGATGCTGGCACCACCATGGTTGAAAGTGGGGATGGTGCATTCAGGGTGATGAGCTGTGTTGCTTTTACGCCAAACATAACATTTTGCATTGTTCATCTGACCAGAGCACCTTCTTCCACATGTTTGGTGTGTCTCCCAGGTGGCTTGTGGCAAACTTTAAACGACACTTTTTATGGATATCTTTCAGAAATGGCTTTCTTCTTGCCACTCTTCCTTAAAGGCCATGTTTGTGCAGTATACGACTGATTGTTGTCCTATGGACAGACTCGCCAACCTCAGCTGTAGATCTCTGCAGTTCATCCAGAGTGATCATGGCTGCATCTCTGATCAGTCTTCTCCTTGTATGAGCTGAAAGTTTAGAGGGATGGCCGGGTCTTGGTAGATTTGCAGTGGTCTGATACTCCTTCCATTTCAATATTATCACTTGCACAGTGCTCCTTGGGATGTTTAAAGCTTGGGAAATCTTTCTGTATCCAAATCCGGCTTTGAACTTCTCCACAACAGTATCTCGGACCTGCCTGGTGTGTTCCTTGTTCTTCATGATGCTCTCTGTGCTTTCAACGGA
>JACXGM010028579.1:0-14000 GCA_016801145.1 Umbra pygmaea | reverse complement strand
TAATGTGTATGGTAATGTGTATGGTAATGTGCATGGTAGGTTGTATGGTAATGTGTATGGTAGGGTGTATGGTAATGTGTATGATAATGTGCATGGTAATGTGTATGGTAATGTGCATGGTAGGTTGTATGGTAATGTGTATGGTAATGTGTATGATGTGTATAGTAATGTTTATGGTAATGTATATGGTAATGTGTATGGTAGGGTGTATGGTTTAGGGTATGGTAGTGTGTATGGTAGGTAGGCTGTAATGTAATGTGTATGGTAGGCTGTGTGATATGGGTATATAGTGGTGGGCAGTTTCCACTGACTTTCACGCTTCCCTAAACAGCTTCCCCTCGGTTTGCATTTTGACACG
Source organism: Umbra pygmaea (assembly GCA_016801145.1). Taxonomy (NCBI): domain Eukaryota; kingdom Metazoa; phylum Chordata; class Actinopteri; order Esociformes; family Umbridae; genus Umbra; species Umbra pygmaea. Next base: position 13,642 of record JACXGM010028579.1, on the reverse strand, counting down.
TCTAAAGGGTTTGTTTCTGAAAAAAAATACTGTGACCAGGCCACCGCTGCAGAGGCCACGCCCCACCCTGCGGAGAGCAGAAGGTCCGGCCCCTGGGCCGTGCCAAGAACACCACGCTTCAATGAGCCTCATGATGTCATAAAGGCATGGGCTTCACTCGGATTGGTCGATGAGAACCTATCTTCTCTAGAAATGTAGAACCTGTTAGCAGTTGGAATCTCTGTAAATTGTCTTCAGATTTTACCCACGATAATGAATGTAAAGGATCAGGGATTATTGGAATGTGAGCAACTGTGGAAAAAAATCCTCCAACCAAACGGATGGAACATTATGACAGTTTGAAGGGAGGGAAAGGCCGCGAGAGGGTAAAACCCTGCACTGAAACTACTCGCCCCTTGGCACTCATATTAATGGTAGTTTCCAGTGTCCAGTGCTGAGCAGCAGCAGGAGCGGACCGTCACATTTGGTGCCCAGCATGGGGGGATACGAGGGTGAGCTGACATGTTCCAAGTCTCCCATGGAGCTGCTTTTCTGCGCCACGCTGAACATCTCAGGATTTCTCATTTACATTAGTTAATTACATCCTGGTATTAGGACGTAATATTCGCAACACAATTTTGGCAAATTTGAATACCTGTCTAGAAAGCCATAGTTCTAAACTTACTAAAGTTTTTATTTGTGGACAGCTCTAAAGTTACTCTATTATGTTGTGGGCAGGAGGAGAAAGTTCAAAACTGCATTTACATAAAGGGAATTAGAGATTTCAACAGAGATGTTAGATATTTGACTAAACAACTTTATGCCTTGATGTTTCTTGAAATTTAGGGGTTTTTAGCAAGTGAAAACATCTTTACTATCATAGATAAATAAGGAACAATGCAATGCAACCACCAAGGAATAGCTCAAACAAAACACAAGATGAGGCGAATGAGCAGAGTGAGAGAGACAGGGGATTTTCTAAATGAATGTGTCTTAAATGGTACCCTATTTCTGACACGGCCTGTTCAAAATACAGTGCACTTTAAAGGGGACTAGGGCAACATTTGGTATTCATTCCTGTAGCCCCCAACCTTTATAGCAAGGAGCCTCTGATGTTAAATGTGCTGAGTCTGGTCTCACATTGTGATTAACAACCTGATAACGGCTCTCCTCTCTTCCAGACCCTCGTTGTTGTTCCACAGATGATTGGAAATCAGTGCAAATAAATAATCACCAGCGCAGGCATTCGCGGTTCATTAGATTCATTGATTGATTTATTGGTTCTGTGGCTAATCACTTCCCCAGGGGTAATGGGTAAGCTCTTTATGCGTCTGTGGCATAGGGGGTGGTGTTGTAGGGCAGGGGGCACTATCAGTTGTATAAGCCATAAGGAGGTAATTAATCGGCTTAGTAAAGAAGTTTTATGAGAAGTAGGAATGCCCCATGAATCTGAGATTAGCTGTGAGATGGCCTATCTATCTGTCTGTCTGTCTATCTGTCTGTCTGTCTGTTTGTCTATCTGTCTGTCCGTCTGTCTGTCTGTCTGTCTGTCTGTCTGTCTGTCTGTCTGTCTGTCTGTCTGTCTGTATATCTATGTATCTACACACATTCATGTACACCACATAACCTTGTGGTGACCAGAAAAAGAAAAAAATCCATGTTATATAACCTTAACTTTTTACATTAACTAATTTAGCAGGCGATTATATCTAGAGTTTCCAAAGAGAAATTCAGGGTAAAGTGCCTTGCTCAAGGAGACAACAACATTTGGCACAGTCAGGAATTGAACTGGCAACCATTAGACTACAAGTCTAACTCCCTAACCACTCCCATAACCCAAACCTTAACCTAACCCTTACCTTAAACCTAACCTCTATGCTAGATATCGACTATGCCCTCAGGGACTGGCAAAAGGTCTTAATATGTGCAAAAATAACAATTTATTGCCCCTAATGGGTCTTGTCCAATTTTTCCACTCTTCCTACCATGTCGGCAACTCTGCAACCCCCATTTCACAGGAGCAGATTGGTGAAGTACGCTCACATGATTCACCAACATGGTTCACCGACATGGTTCACCGACATGGTTCATCGACATGGTTCATCGACATGGTTCATCGACATGGTTCATCGACATGGTTCATCGACATGGTTCATGGACATGGTTCATCGACATGGTTCATCAACATGGTTCATCAACATGGTTCATCAACATGGTTCATCAATCACATGTCACCAAGCCAGCCAATTCTTTTCACACTGCTCATCCAACATGGAAGACTTTAGTCAGATCATGCGTGGGATGATAGACTCTCAATAACTATACCTGAATTTACAGGCGCCTGATCTGCATGCAGGTAGTCGCTGGAGAGCAACGTGGCAAAAGGTAGATAATCCAATTTCCTGGAAAATCTTTACAGGTATCTCATTCCTGACAATGAGAGGGCATTGGTAAGAAATTACTCGTTGTAGTTTGGAACATCGTAAGTTTCCATTGTTCAAATGCAATCAGGGAAGGTTTTGTTGCCCACCCATGTTTTTTGATGGCGTTTTCCACCACACTCACATTCCTGAATCCCAGTGAGATCTTTTCTGCATGGAGATGGAAGGTCTATGATCACCATATTCACAACCAGATGTCTTTACTGGGTGCAATGGATGCTGTTTGTGAGGATATCAGAGCAAATCGTTGTAGGGGGTGGATGTGTCATGCAAAAAGATTTTCCCTCGTAATGCAAGCGAGGATATCAGGTTTGATGTGGATGAAATGTTGTGATCACACAGAGAGGAGAGATTGGATGACCCATGAGGTTGATGAACTTGCACCAGATTTTATTTTTTATTGCACATATTGTAGTCCATGGTTATTTTGCTGTTGTACATATTTGCTTCTTTACAATCTTTCTTCACGTAATTTCAGATGGCTGTGTAGTGTGTACATACAATGATGAGAAAGATGTGAATAAAGCTTTTGTTGAAAGTATAGACAATGATTTGTTCATTGATGGATTTATTTACATTTGAAACATGAGATAATTATTTTGATTGAGTGATCACCTTTTGCAGGTCACACAGAGTGGTGTGCTGAATGTACCACGTGAATTTTGACAATTGTACAATTGTTTAAAACAAATCTGCCAAATCGATTGAGAAAAACTGTAATGTGTTTTGCCCAAGGACATGTTTGTCAACCTTCCGACTACATGTTTGACTCCCTAATCACTGAGCCATCTGATGACCATAATAATACAATTCTATAATATGATCAAAACATACACACATACTATCGTCTTTAAACATGTACTCTGTGTTTTCTGGCCTGTGTCTGTTGCTAATTAAAGTGTCTTGCTTCATCCCAAATGGCATTCGATCCCCTACATATTGTACAATTGTTTAATAGATCTCTACTGATGCTGGTCAGAAAAAGTGCACTGAATAGGCAATAGGGCGCCATTTCAGACAAACCCAGACAGCGTTTCATATAGTGGTTGAATGGTTGCTGGTGCGTCGGGTTAAATGCATCTTAATAAGTAATCCTGTTATTAACAGAATCAGGCGAGGTGTGGAGAGGCACACAGAGCTGTGTCGTAAGGCTGTTAACTGAGGCTCCAGGGCAAAGAGCGCGTGGAAGTTAAAGAAAAAAATACTGGTAAAAATAGAAAAAAGTCTTAGAATAAGGCACTATTTGGCTGTTCCATTTAATGGTTCCCAGAAGAACCATATTTTGTTCCAAGTAGATCCCTTTTGGTCTACATGTATCCAAATACAGTTTTCTCTGGAAAAAAACCCAATTATTTCTAGGAACCATAAATGGGTTCTCCTATAGGGACAGCTGAAGAACACTTTTTGGATTTTTTTTCCTAGAGTGTATTTAACATAGTAAATATCAGACTACAGTTTATTCTATAATTTTGTATTCATTGTGATAATAGTTACCATGATCCAATAAATCATAGTCTCTAGCCCCATGGCTCGGTTAAATAACAACAGAAAACAACATCACAAAACAACATGTAAATACAAACCTTCCAGGGAGAGAAACAGATATTGTCTCTCAAATCAAACCCAAATCAAGTCGGCTTCTCCCCATATGGTAGTGATCTCCGCTTCTCTCCTCTCTATCATATTCAGAGTTTTTCTCACTGTATATTTTAGCACCTTTTCCTCTCTAGCTGGTGTGCTCTATGCAATCTGCTTGGTAGTTCATGAGCAACAGGGAGCACTAGTAAATTAAAAAGATGAGCTATTGTTGAAATAACATGCTCTTAGATCAGATGTTCTTATTATGTTATGGGCTCATTTGCATCTTGTAGAGCAAAGGTTCAGAACCTAGATTGAAATTGGACTTTGGACTTATTGAAAGTAATCTGAAATGTATGACTGTTTTTGCATGTAGTTGACAGATTTTCTGTAAGAGAGAATATCTCTGATACCCTGTACAGGGCTGTCATGTAACATGTATTTCTAAGAGCAATTCCTGTCTGTCTTCTTAAAATAGTAATGAACTGTGTAAACCAGGCCCGACTCTTGACACAGGTGGACAAGGCATTCGCTAAGGGCGCCAATACTTGTAGGTGTGCAAAATGGTGAGCCAAACATTAAAAACTCTATGCCTGCTATATGGATAGTTGTCTCTCTCTCGCAGGTGGAGCACTTTTCTCTACTGCTCCTCACTGTATCAATGAATTGGGCAATGTTTCAAATTTTCTGCAAATTAAATGAAGTGCACCCTCCCTTCTTCACAAGCTGCGCTCTGTATATGACCAATGGTAGTTGGGGAACTGAATTAAATGTTAGCTTACATCTTATGCTTTATATATTTTTACATTTATATTTTCAGAAAGCTTGGTGAAACCAATTTATAGTATATTTATAGTATATTTTCAGAAAGCTTGGTGAAACCAACACAACTGAATGGTGATGCATTCTAATCAATAAATTAATTGTTATTATACAAATAATAAACACAGAAAGACAAAAGGGTTGGTGGCAGTGTAACTATTTTAGGTAGTCTTTGAAGAGATTAAGTTGTGAATTTTATCTAAAAATGGGCAGTTATTTTAAAGATAGAGTGTTACATGCATGTCACGGTGTGGTTAAGTTATTGAAGGAGAGAGACCAAAGCAGGCAGTCGATGGTTGTTGCTTGTTTAATGGACAATCGTGGAAAAACATACATGTAATGAAGTTGCAGGTGAACAGTAGAAATGAGTGCACAATGAGTATACTTATACAGCTTATTATGCTCTCACAATGGCATAAACACTGAAAACAAGTATATTTATATATGTAGAACGTACGCATTAACTCAAGCACATACCACACTCTTTTCACAACCTAGTACAGTTGCAGGTGAACAAGTAAATGCAAGTACACCACGATACCATATATATTACCATGCTCTCACATAGGCATAAACTTCCAAACTTCAACGACACACTTTTCACAGCTTACATTTAAAGTGTAGCTCCCGGACAGCCTCTCCACACAACGAACAGATAAACATGTAACGTAAATCAATGACTGACACCTCTCTCTAGTTTGGCCACCCTTTATAAAGAACAAACTAACTGGCTAATAGAACACAGCTGAACGTAATCATTAATCATCAGATCTACAAGATACCAGCATAACCTAAACCATATCCTAGAAATGGCCAAACCAGAGAGAGGTATCACATAAAAGGACATTTCATAGAAATCGAATTATAACTGCAATGCAAAGCATTGGCCTAACTCAATAGAAACACACATACATAAAACAAATAAACAATATAATTAATGAGTCCTTATCTCACTGGACGTTACAATATAAATGAACATTGGATACATGCAAGCCCATGCCAAACCAGTTCACATAATGCTGATTAAGCCTATTGCTGCCAGGTCAATCACTCTGTATTTGGAGGTATACAGTGTTTAAATCTGATGTCTGTGGTGACATTCCCATGCTGGCGCAGCACTGATTGGTTTACTAGAGCGAAAGAGGGGAGCAACCAAAGTAGGCTAACGTTACAGCAACAAAAAGCATCTAAGAAAAATGAAGATGAAAATGCGAATGAAAAACACTTGGTGTTCAGAGTAACGTTCCGCCCTCCAGTTTTAAGTATAGCTTGAATGTACCGATTTTCATTTACATTGTAACGTCCCGCCCAGTGAGGGCTGGCGTCAGGGCCGGCCCTAGGCATAAGCAAACTAAGCGGCTGCTTGGGGCCCCCTGGCAACTAGGGGGCCCCCAATATGAACTGAGAAATGGACTCATTAATTATATTGTTTGTTTGTTTTATGTATGTGTGTTTCTATTTAGTTAGGCCAATGCTTTGCATTGTGTTTATAATTAGATTTCTATTAAATGTCCCTTTAAGTTAATGTATTCATAAATATTTTTGATTTAATCTTTATTTAAACAGGTGTGCACACTAAGAAAGGTTTCTCATTTCAAACGGGAATCTGGACAAGACAAAATCACAGAGATGCAAAAGACAAAGATTCAGATATCCAGACTGGTGATGCTTGGTGGGCAGGCAGGTGCAAAGTGTGATGGTTGAAGAGCATTTAGTTTTACTAGAATTTAAAAGTAATTGGAGGCCACGGAAGGAGAGTTGGATGTATGTCATCAAATCTCTTTTGGAGTTTTTTTAACACAGTGTCCAATGTCAGGTCAGATGTACAGTACAGTATAGCGAATGGTGCCGTCTGCATAGAGGTGGATCATAGAGTCACCTGCAGCAAGAGCGACATAATTGATATATACAGAAAATAGAGTCTGCCCGAGAATCGAACCCTGTGTGTGATACACCCTCTCTGCTAGTGTTGGGAGATCTGATGTCATCTTCCTTTGTCACTTGGCTGAGACGAAATGGTGCAGTGACGTTGTCAGCACACAACAAATATTCAAAAAACTAAAAAAGAATTTACAGTGTGTGCAAAATGAGGTCAGATTAAAGGTTAGATCAATAAATACACTATGGATGCAGAACAGGTATTGAGAAAAGACGACACCAAAGGTGGAGATTCGTTAATACAAGTTAGTCAGGGATGGTGCAGAGATAATGCCAAAATCATCAGTATTAAAACAATAAATGACCTTAAATATTTCAGTTGGTGTGCAATGAATCTAAAATATATGAAAGTTTAATTTTTATCATTACCTTATGGAAAATAATGAACTTTATCACAATATGCTAATTCCTTGAGAAGGACCTGTATGTACAGTATGGTTTCCAGACAGCAGCTCAGACATGTGGTTCATTCCAGTCATTGGGTGAAGTGAAATGGAAAGAATGACGGCCAAAGGAAGTGTTGTCGAGGGAACCAGTGAAATGTACCCGTTTCACCTCAACTTGTGCAGCACCACTCACAGACAAGCTCCTGTCACCAGGCAACGTTCGTAAAAATGTATGGTCATTCAGAGATGAAGATGATAGTCCTGTCCAGAGACACCAGGGGCACCTAGATGTTCATCTGGACCTGGACTGAACAGAGCTAAACTCTTCTCTGTTTCTAATCAGGACTAGGAAAAACTAAAGTACTGTATATGTTCATTTCCTCCCTTTTCCTTGTCTTCTTTCTTAAAGTTCAGATTTTGCTGAATTATCCTATTCCTGTTTCTAATATGCCCCACTGTGGTGAATCGTATGTTTAATTGTGTATTTGTATTAGTTTATATTTTTATTTTTTGACAGGTTTGATGTTGTTGTTCTGTCTACTGTCTTGTCTTAAATTTGAATGTGTTTGGCCAGGTCTTGGCCAGGTTTAAAATATAAAAGTTTTCTTTCTGGTAATGAACTGTATTCAAGCAGTCAGTGGTTTCCACAAAATGAAGCAGCTGAAGAACTACATTTCCAAAGAATAGAGAAAGAGAAAGCATGAGAGAAAAAAAACTTGATCAAAAGACAAGATGTTCCTCTGTGGTGCTGTTTAGTGCTCGTTGTGAATTCTATACCAAAGTCCCATTCAAACAGCTTCTTCATCTCCCTCCTCTTCCTTGGCTTCTTCATCCTTTTTAAAGCATTGGAGTGTGTCACTGTACACGGTGATGAATGACAGCCATGTGATAGGTAAGCCGGAGCACAGACGGGCTGGCTTAATGAATAGCTTAAACACAGAGAGACGGAATGGTCTGTCTTGTTTATCTTGCGCATACTCTCCCCCTCAGTCTGTCCGTTGAAGAAGGACTATCAGATGCCGTCCCTCGTTATCGGGGCATAAAGCCAGAAAGCACGAGCCTGGAAAAGTAATTTTCTTCCATCCATTCTCTTGGTGGCTTCTTGGTCCACTTTTCCTGTGTGCTTTCATGAAGCTTATAATTACCTGTGTGAGTGCCCCTCCAGGCAGAACCCGGGAGGCTGCTTTGTACCTCTTCTTTCTCTGCTCTTCAACTTCTCTCCAAGATAGAAGTCATATTAACATTTCGTCTACCCTCTTATTCTCGTCTTATACCCTCTTATTCTCCAGCGAAAGGGCAAATATACTGGATTTCTTTCCTGTACGTGTTTTGTTCTTGAGGCGGCAGTGTTCTAATTGAAATAATCAATTCTAATTCAATCAATTTGAATGTATTATCAAGATAATGGAATTATACCAGATTTTTTGTTTTTTATTTTACTTTTATTTAACTAGTTAAGAAACATTTAGACATCAAAAGTGTGCCCTGGGTACATCTACGGATAATGTAGTTATAGAGATATAGGTCATTATTAGTGTTTAAAGGAATGTTTCACACCCCTAAACACCTCATAATTATTGTGCCGGTTATGATTCCGACACGACAGTCACTAAATACACCTTTTCAGCGAGTTCGGTAATTCCCAACTCAGCCACATTAAGTTTTCAAAAACCTTCGGTTACGTCACTGCAACATTTTAGAAATACATATAGATGCGTCATTTGACTTTGAATTGATTTGTCCTGTTTTATTCTCCTATCGACTCGATTCAAAGATCGACTCACTTCAAAACTACATTTTTGTATTTTCATAAATGTTGCAGTGACGTAACCCAAGGTTTTGAGAAGCTGTATTTAGTGATTGTCGTGTCAGAAACATGACCGGCACAACAATGTTTTGGTGTTTAGGAGTCCGGAGTGTTTTTTTAAGTTTCATAATTAATCATTTCATAACACTTTTTAAGATATAGTCAAGTGGTATCGATTACATTTTGTCTCCATAACTGCCTGAATTCTTCTGGGCCTGGATTCAGATAGGTCCCGGAAGAAAACCTTAGGGATTGTGGTTCATGTTGAGGCAATTCCATCATGAAGTCCATGTAGACGTCTTTGCCACAAATGTAAGCCTTGAACCTTGTGTTCAACCTCATTCTGAACATGCTTTCCTGGACTGGAGTCTGGCAGGTATTTTGCTGCTGAGGCCCATCCGCTTCAACATACAATGTGCGTTTAAAGACACCCTTCTGCCTATATGAGTGGTTGTGACCTTTCTCACAGCCTTTTCCTTTACCACTCACTGGATGTTTTTATTCACCACCTCTGCCTGTCAAATCTAGAGCGTGTTTCTGTGTGTGCATCCCAGCAGGTCAGCTGTGTCTGAGACTGGAACTACCATATCTGGCATCAACAATTATATTAGAGTCAAAGTCACATAGATTACCCATCTTTCCCATTGTAATGTTTAGAGGAATACAAACTAAATATTAATCCACAACCCTTCAGGACTTATTGCTTAACTACTAACTACGGGTCACGATGCATTGCCATCACCATCCTGTTGACTTGAGTTTTTAATTTGCTAGCTAGCTGCGTGTCTATTGACATTTCATATTTGGATCAGTGCAGTAGCCTATAGCCCTGTCAGTGAAAGGATGCAGCCAATCTCCTCATGCTCGTTTGAAGATGATGGTTTATACAGTGGGGAGAACAAGTATTTGATACACTGCCGATTTTGCAGGTTTTCCTACTTACAAAGCATGTAGAGGTCTGTCATTTTCATCATAGGTACACTTCAACTGTGAGAGATGGAAAAAAATCCAAATGGTTTTTAAATAATTAATTTGCATTCTATTGCATGAAAAAAGTATTTGATCACCTACCAACCAGTAGGAATTCCAGCTCTCACAGACCTGTTAGTTTTTCTTTAAGAAACCCTCCTGTTCTCCACTCATTAGCTGTATTAACTGCACCTGTTTGAACTCATTACCTGTAATAAAGACACCTGTCCACACATTCAATCAAACAGACTCCAACCTCTTCACAATGGCCTAGACCAGAGAGCTGTGTAAGGACATCAGGGATAAAATTGTAGTCCTGCACAAGGCTGGGATGGGCTACAGGACAATAGGCAAGCAGCTTGGTGAGAAGGCAACAACTGTTGGTGCACTTATTAGAAAATGGAAGAAGTACAAGATGATGGTCAATCTCCCTCGGTCTGGGTCTCCATGCAAGATCTCACCTCGTGGGGCATCAATGATCATGAGAAAGGTGAGGGATCAGCCCAGAATTACATGGCAGGACCTGGTCAATGACCTGAAGAGAGCTGGGACCACAGTCTCAATGAAAACCATTAGTAACACACTTCGCCGTCATGGATTTAAATCCTGTAGCACACGCAAGGTCCCCCTGCTCAAGCCAGTGCATGTCCAGGCCCGTATGATGTTTGCCAATGACCATCTCGATGATCCAGAGGAGGAATGGGAGAAGGTCATGTGGTCTGATGAGACAAAAGTAGAGCTTCATGGTCTAAACTCCACTCGCCGTGTTCGAAGGAAGAAGAAGGATGAGTACAACATCAAGAACACCATCCCAACCGTGAAGCATGGAGGTGGAAACATCATTCTTTGGGGATGCTTTTCTGCAAAGGGAACAGGACGACTGCACCGTATTGAGGGGAGGATGGATGGGGCCATGTATCGCAAGATATTGGCCAACAACCTCCTTTCCTCAGCAGGGTCATGACTGGGTCTTCCAGCATGAAAACGACCCGAAACACACAGCCAGGGCAACTAAGAAGTGGCTCCGTAAGAAGCATCTCAAGCTCCTGGAATGGCCTAGCCAGTCTCCAGACCTGAACCCAATAGAAAATCTTTGGAGGGAGCTAAAAGTCTGTATTGCCCAGCAACAGCCCCGAAACCTGAAGGATCTGAAGAAGGTCTGTATGGAGGAGTGGGCCAAAATGTTTGCTGCAGTGTGTGCAAACCTGGTCAAGAACTACAATAAACGTATGATCTCTGTAATTGTAAACAAAGGTTCCTGTACCAAACATTGAGTTCTGCTTTTCTGATGTATGAAATACCTATGTCATGCAATAAAATGCAAATTCATTATTTAAAAATCATACAATGTGATTTTCTGGATTTTTGTTTTGGATTCCGTCTCTCACAGTTGAAGTATACCTATGACAAAAACTACAGACCTCTACATGATTTGTAAGTAGGAATACCTGCAAAATCGGCAGTGTATCAAATACTTGTTCTACCCACTGTATAGGGAGTGACTTGGGGAAAACCAAAATATATCTTTCTAGAGATATCAACTGTATACTGATCTCTATACTGATATTAACTGATATCTATACTGATGTTAACAGATATCTATACTGATATTAACTGATATTTACTGTATACTGATATCTATACTGATATTAACTGATATCTATTTTCTGATAGTAACTGATATCTGTACTAATATTAACTGATATCTATATTCTGACATTAACTGATATATATACTGATATTAACTGATATCTATACCGATATTAACTGATATCTATATACTGATAGTAACTGATATTTATATACATATATAAGCTGAAATCTATACTGACATATTTACTGACATCTATGTGATTGACAGTATATACTGCTATACTAATATATGTATATATATTGCTTATGCCACTACCCCTGAGGGTGAGACCATATACTAGGCTCCATGGCAACCTCCTCATCTCCATCTCCTCCTCATGACCATCTGACTCTAGCATGAGGGGGGGGACCAGGCACAGGAGAATGTAATAACATTGGATCCCCCATGGCCTGGCCAGCAACACAGTGACTGCATCTAAAACGGCACCCTATTCTATATTGTGCAACTATTATTGACCAGAAATCAATGGAGACTGTAATGGAAACAGGGTGCCATTTGGAGATAAACATTAATGTACTATACTGTCATCCTGTTTATGAGGCTGACTTTGCAGGGGGAGGAGTTAGTAGGAGGTGGGGCTCTGAGCATCTGATCTGACCCAAAAGGCCAATACAAAGAGCAGCAGGTCTCCCCATGCCTTGTGTCAGACTCTGACCCAACATCATACACACACACACACACACATAAACACACATACACACACACAAACACACCAGACCAATATCTGAGAGCAGCAGGTCTCTGAGGCCCTGGCAGAAGGGAGGTTAGCGAAGTTAAACCCTTTTAGAGCATGCATCAGTGCCCAGGCCAACTTTGGACCAGGCCAACTGTGGGTCCATGGGTGGCTGGCAGGATCTCATGGCCCCTCTCAGAGAGTGATAAAGGGTCACTGCCTTCTTGTTCTCCTCAATCGTTACAAAGCCATCCATTAGATGAGCTGGTCACCACCCACGAGCTACCTTTTTTAATGTAACCCCTTTTTGTCCCAAATTAAACTATCAACCTCATCACGACTGCAGCGACTCACAATGCATCCTCCAAAATATCCTGTATCAATAAATATATATTTGTATTATAATTTATAATCCCTTCCTTTATTCTTTTTATAGTTTCTTTTATACACCATGCTTTATTTTACTTTTTTATTTAGGTTGTAGCTCAAACTTGGCACGTACCTTGCTTACTCCGTGTTGAAGCGGGTTGGTAAACAGTCGATCACACCATTCCTTCAAGCCATTCCATGTTGCCAAGCCATCAGATTTTTATTACACTACTCACTCAACACGTGTGGGAGGTTACACCTTCATCAACAATACAACCTTGACTGAATTCATAGGTGCCCAATCTGGACACAAGGAGTCGCTAGAGAGCGATGGAACAAGCAACCCACACCCGACTACTTACCTGTTACCACAGGAAGCACTGTCCCGTGCTGAGCCCCAGGCATCATCCGACTTCCATGGCCAGGAAGTGATCCCTGTTCGTCCATCCACACAGATGACCATGATGATACTTTTTTGATACTGAATGTGTATCTATCTACTGATCAGTACATGTGCCTCCAGTGCACATACATATATACTGCTGCAGAGTGAGTATAAATTCAACCAATACTCTTTCAGAAAAATCCCTCCAATCTATTTTTCCTCACCTTCCTGCCCAGTTTATCATAACATCTATAGCTACATACGTTATTGAAGCTAGATAGCTAATAATATTAGGCTGCAAACAAATATCACATCATTGTGTGTGCTGGGTTAACCATTGTTGTTTCTACATATTTTTTTATTAGACTTAAGGAACTCATACTGATCAATCCCTTCAGGGACCCCTGGTGTCCTGTGGATAAGGACATAGTCATCATGGAAAAGACCACTCCCACCAGAATAGAAATGTTTCACCATGGGGTAAAGGTGATCACTCAGAAGATCTTGGTAATGATCTGCAGGGACCCTTTCCTTTAAGGGGACAAGAGGACCTAAACCATGCCAGTAAAATGCCCCCACAGCATCTGTATTAATCATGTTGCTCTGGAGAATGCCCCCACAGCGTCTGTATTAATCATGTT
>JACXGM010028578.1:0-13891 GCA_016801145.1 Umbra pygmaea | reverse complement strand
AGCGATAATATTGAAATGGAAGGAGTATCAGACCACTGCAAATCTACCAAGACCCGGCCGTCCCTCTAAACTTTCAGCTCATACAAGGAGAAGACTGATCAGAGATGCAGCCAAGAGGCCCATGGTCACTCTGGATGAACTGCAGAGATCTACAGCTGAGGTGGGCGAGTCTGTCCATAGGACAACAATCAGTCGTATACTGCACAAATCTAGCCTTTGTGGAAGAGTGGCAAGAAGAAAGCCATTTCTGAAAGATATCCATAAAAGTGTTGTTTAAAGTTTGCTACAAGCCACCTGGGAGATTTTGCACACCCAATTTTTCAGTTTTTTACTTGTTAAAAAGGTTTGAAATATCCAATAAATTTCGTTCCACTTCATGATTGTGTCCCACTTGTTGTTGATTCTTCACAAAAAATTACAGTTTCATATCTTTATGTTTGAAGCCTGAAATGTGGCAAAAGGTCGAAAAGATAAAGGAGGCCGAATACTTTCGCAAGGCACTGTATCTATCTATGACCAAAATGGTAGTTTGAGGTCATGTTATAGATGTCATGGCACCTCACATTGAATTGGTGATTTTAGGGGCAACTGAACTGGCTATTCTTTCTAGAATACCTGAATTTCCTGGCCAATGGCCTTGGTGCCGTCGCAAAAATCACAAAATCCCTGCCTGAATACAAGGGAAAAAACTAAAATGTATTTTTTACCATATATTCCCTGGTTTTGACATGACACATGGGGAGAGATAAAAAGTTTGAGAATGTCACAAATACTAAAAGTCTGCTGCCTCAGTGTTGAAGATGGCTATTTGTATACTCCAGAATGTCACGAAGAGTGATCAGATAAATTGCAAAGTCCCTCTTTGTCATGAAAATTAACTTAAATCCCCCAAAACATTTCCACTGCATTTCAGCCCTGCCACAAAAGTACCAGCTGCCATCATGTCAGTAATTGTTTGGTTAACACAGGTGAGAGTTTTGATGAGGACAAGGCTGGAGATCACTCTGTCATGCTGATTGAGTTAGAATAACAGACTGGAACCTTTAAAAGGAGAGTGGTGCTTGAAATCATTGTTCATCCTCTGTCAACCATGGTTACCTACAAGGAAACACGTGCCGTCATCATTGCTTGGCACAAAAAGGGCTTCACAGGCAAGGACATTGCTGCTAATAAGATTGCACCTAAATCAACCATTTATCGCATCAAGAACTTCAAGGAGAGAGGTTCAGTTGTTGTGAAGAAGGCATCAGTGCACCTCAAGAAAGTCCAGCAAGTGCCAGTACTGCCTCCTGAAGTTGATTCAGCTGTGGGATCAGGACACCACCAGTGCAGAGCTTTTTCAGGAATGGCATCAGGCAGGTTTGAGTACATCTGCATGCACAGTGAGGCAAAGACTTTTGGAGGAAGGCCTGGTGTCAAAAAGGACAGGAAAGAAGCCACTTCTCTCCAGGAAATACATCAGGGACAGACTGATATTCTGCAAAAGTTACAGAGATTGGACTTCTGAGGACTGGAATAAAGTAATTTTCTCTGATGAATCCCCTTTTTGATTGTTTGGTCCATCTGGAAAACACCTTGTCCAGAGAAGACAAGGTGAGTGCTACCATCAGTCCTGTGTCATGCCAATAGTAAAGCATTCTGAGACCATTCATGTGTGGGGTTGCTTCTCAGCCAAGGGCGTGGGCTCACTCACAATTTTGCCTAAAAACACAGCCATGAATAAAGAATGGTACCAGCACATTCTCTGAGAGCAACTTCTCCCAACCATCCAAGAACAGTTTGGTGATGACCAATGCCTTTTCCAGCATGATGGAGCACCTTGTGGCTCGGGGAACAAAACATCGAAATTTTCGGTCCATGGTCAGAAAACTCCCCAGACCTTAATCGCATTGAGAACTTGTGGTCGATCCTCAAGAGGCGGGTGGACAAATTTTTTTGGACAAATTCCAAGCATTGATCATGCAAGAATGGGCTGCCATCAGTCAAGATGTAGCCCAGAAGTTAATTGATAGGATGCCAGGGTGGATTGCAGAGGTCTTGAAAAAGAAGGGTCAACACTGCAAGTAATCACTCTTTGCATAAACTTCATGTAATTATCAATAAAGCCTTTGACACTTATGGAATGATTGCTTGTAATTATACTTCAGTATACCATAGTACCTACTGACAAAAAGACCTAAGAACACTGAAGCAGCAAACTTTGTGGAGACCAATACTTAACGTCATTCTCAAAACTTTTGACCACAACTGTATTGCTTGTATCCTAAAATTACAGACATCCATTTTAATTACAATAACATACACTTCTGCTTTATAAACAATAACATAAAAGTTTTTGCTAAGTAAAATACCAGGCTTACTTTTCCGAAGGTCAAGTGGTCAGTAAAGTTAATGTGAACACCTGTAGCTATTATTTCTTGTTGTTGAATTGGGAATGACAAATATCTGTTTAAATGTTAAATAACATACCTCACTTGTAATGAGTAATATTTCCGTAGCAACGGGGCTTGGGATTTTGAACAGCATTGTGTTTATATGGGGTGTTTTGTGGTGAGGAGGTTGCCTCACTATCCATGACTCACAGTCACACTTTGTCACTGCATCTAAACCACCCACCCGACCATTTCAGGGGAGTTTCTGTTACCACAGTTACGCACTCCGAAGCTTTATGCTACACAACTAAAGACAAATACTGTATTGAATTCTTTGTTTTGTTCTAACTCCCATGAATTCAGGACAGATGACTCAAGACATTACCTTACCTATTGTCTAAACTACAAGCAGCCAGGGCAAGTTGGCATTGATCTGTACTCTGTGTGTGTCAGGGCTTTCTCCTATTTTAGATGTATGACACTGCCCAGTAGCAAGCACTGGATTAAGACAGTAAGAGACCAGGAAATCGGGTTCTGACAATAACCCTATCTATTATAATGTGTAACTAAGTGTAATTAAGATATTCTAAATATGCTTATTATTAATAATTATTAAGTCAATAAATGCCAGGTGATTCACACCCCTGACAAAATCACACTTTCCAATGTTTTAATTATTTTAGCAACAAGTTTAGAACATCAGTAAGGAACCTCTATGGCTAATGTACCATGGGCTGTATCCAGGCATTTAGGAACAGCCCTTGGTCGTGGTATATTGGCCGTATACAGCTAGAGCCCAAACGATATGGGATTTTTGAATCCGATACAAATTTTGAGTGGGAAAAGTTTGCCATGTATATTTGTCGGCATTAAATACATGTACAGCAATGTAAATATATGTATAGACATGTTCTCTGATGATTTTGCGGTATAATTTAGAGTAGCTTCTAGGAAGTGTCCCTCCTGATTTTGTGCTTTTTAACTGTATTGACAAAAGTCTGTGTTTCTGCGGTGTTGTTTATATGGCTTGCAGGTGATCTACAGTAAGTAGGCTCTATATTAATTATTTTTATCCTGAAAGCATAAAGAAGCAGACAGAATGCAAAGTTGCTTGTTGTTTATTAATGCATCACATTTTAAACACCCAAAGATATTAGTGTTAAAATAAGATTAATAGTTAGCCTACAGAAGGTTGGAAAGTTATGTTTAAAGTAGTCGGGATGGTCGTAGAAAGACAGCTGGATTTCTGTGTCAGTGAAAACAAACTCAGAAGTTCTCCCTCTTGAGGAAAAGCAACTAGCTTTAAGGTTTTAGTGATGTAGAGACAGTAAAACCTATTAAGTATAGAACTAGCTTTAAGGTTTTAGTGATGTAGAGACTGTAAAACCTATTAAGTATAGAACTAGCTTTAAGGTTTTAGTGATGTAAAGACAGTAAAACCTATTAAGTATAGAACTAGCTTTAAGGTTTTAGTGATGTAAAGACAGTAAAACCTATTAAGAATAGAACTAGCTTTAAGGTTTTAGTGATGTAGAGACTGTAAGTCCTATTAAGTATAGAACTAGCTTTAAGGTTTTAGTGATGTAGAGACTGTAAAACCTATTAAGTATAGAACTAGCTTTAAGGTTTTAGTGATGTAGAGACTGTAAGTCCTATTAAGTATAGAACTAGCTTTAAGGTTTTAGTGATGTAGAGACTGTAAGTCCTATTAAGTATAGAACTAGCTTTAAGGTTTTAGTGATGTAGAGACTGTAAAACCTATTAAGTATAGAACTAGCTTTAAGGTTTTAGTGATGTAGAGACTGTAAGTCCTATTAAGTATAGAACTAGATTTATAGCCTTCCAGTATCTGGTCACCTAAATTGTATCTGGTGACCACCATGTCACCAACACAGGCCTGGCTGTGTTTCTCTGTGGTCTGGACTGAACCACCTTGCTAAAGACATGGGGGACTGTACTTTTCTGTGGTCTGGACTGAACCACCCTGCTAGAGACATGGGGGACTCTCTTGTTATACTTCCCTGTGGTCTGGACGGAACCACCATGCTGCCATGGGAGGCAGCGTGTTCACTGTGCTGTGACCCCAGGGACTGTACTTGGCCTGCGATCACACATCTCACTCTATTCCAGCTCTGTGGCTCTGTCACTCCTTGTTCCAGACAGCGACCCACCAGAATGACATTGTGGCTTTGTGAATGGGCCGTGTTGGCCTTGGTTCAACACCGTGGTGCACGTCTGAAACTGAGAGACCTACAGATGCCATGTCTGAGCATGGCTTGAAAGGCTTCTACCATTAAACATTGGAAAGTCCACTTAAATGTCCTACTGCCCTATCCAAAAATGATCCTGGTACTGGGAATGTTGTCCTGTATAACTGCCTGGACCTCAGTGTTGGGTAACTAGCTTTAAGGTACTTGTTGAGTTCACAAGTTTTGGGAAGTCCCTAATTAAGACAAAATTATCAGGTAAATGGAGTTCATATCTTACTGTTGACCATGATTGATATTTTCTTTACTCTTTCTATTTGTTTTATAGGTTACTTTTAAGATATGAACTCCATTTACCTGATCATTTTGTCTTAATTAGGGACTTCCCAAAACTTGTGAACTCAACATGTACCTGGAATGTAACTGGAATGTAACTGGAATGTAACTGAAAAGTAGCTTTACCCAACTCTCCTGGACCTAGGAATGTTGTCCCGTATTACTGCCTGGCTCTGGGGATGTTGTCCGAGCTATGGCTGCCTGTTCAGGGAAAATTGCATGTAAACCATGTATATTTCCCAAATTAAAGCCTGTTTCGCTATGGGATGCCCATAAGGTTTCCCTGTTTGTGTTCAAACAGTGTTGTTTAAAAGATGGACTGGACCCATGTGGAATGGTTCAGGGACAGTGATTCAACACAGTCTGCCTGGTCTCAGGTATGTTTTGTCACCAGTAGCAAACAATCTGCCAAATAGTTGATTCATACCTCCAGGCACAAGTGTGACCAGTGATCGCTTTTGTGTGTTTTCAGGGTTTGCGTGTTGAACACATTTTAGTTTTTCTCGAAACCTCCGGTGTTGTGTGGAAAACAGTGGGCTGTGATTGGTCAGAAAGCCGCTTCGCTCGTTGTATTTGAAGAAAGTGTGAAGGCTTGTTACAAGCCCTTATTGTTTTGGTAATCACCCACCACCACCCCCATCTTTTTATGCCATTGGGAAAGATTAGAAGTATGATGCTCGTGTGACCAGGACACACAAATGGTTCAATTTGGTTCAACTACGTCTGCTTTCCCCATAACACTGCACCCCGGTAATATCTGCCTAACACTCCACCCCGGTAACAAACTCTGCCTAAAACCTGCGGTATACTCAACGTTCCCGACCGGCCCGCGCCAAGGTGACGTCAAAATTATGTAGATTTTTCCAAAGCGGAAACAGGAAGCCTGGACGAGTTCAGGGCACAGTTAAACCTGTAAATGGTTCATAACAGCAGCATAGCCAGCAGCATAGAGCCCTGTATTGCCCTGCTGATTTACTTCTAAAGCTAAGCAGGGTTGGGCCTGGTTAGTCCCTGGATGGGAGACCAGTGCTGCTGGAAGTGGTGTTGGAGGTCCAGTAGGGGGCACTCTTCCCTCTGGTCTAAAGATCTTTCTCAATGCCCCAGGGCAGTGATGGGGACTTCTGCCCTGAAAGTCGGTAGCCTTTTCTCAGTTGCGACACCTCTGTTCAGGAGAAGACTGCAACTACTGTCGCGAGCACCAGCACGAGTATAGTTCCGGCGCTCCCATGACGTCACTTTGGAGCGCGCCAGGTCGGGAACATTGAGTGTACCGCACGCTTAACACTGTACCCCGTAAAAAAAAATCTGCCTAACACTTAACCACTGGTAACAACATTTGCCTAACAACACAGTTCTGACAGTATCTGCCTAAATATACAGCCCTGGTAACAAAATCAGCATAACTCTACACCTCTGGTAATGACATCTACCTAACAATCACAAACAAAGGAGATCTGAGAGCAGTCTTCATGGCTCTACCTGGAGACAATTACATGTTGATCTATCTGTTATCCTCTCTCCACTTGGGAAAGCTCATTAACGTCATGACAACTGACCCAGAGCTCCACTTTTAGTTGAAGGCTTTCAATTAAGCTCAAATCTGTTTTATTGTATGAGCGCGAACCTCAAGGTGTGGTGACGGTGAAGACAAACAGACTTCAGTGTAATAGATTAGATTAGCTGCTAAGTGTTTGTCATTTGTAATGTTTTGTTTCATTTATTGGAGATATTTTGTTACGTGTGTCAGACTGTAGAGAGAATAGCTGTTACCATGCAATCGGCATAGAGGGTTCCAAACAAACCAAAAAAAAGTGAATTAGCTAATTAAACATACTTTTGTCTATATAAAAATACAATAACTAACTGGTTAACCCGTGGCTCTACTGGGTGGTAGAATAAGTGGTTGAATAACTCATGTATCACAGTTCGAATAGTTGGCTAATAAACAGCTACTTATCCTAGATGAATGAAAGCACTTAGTGCAGGACTAATTTACTTTCTAACTCTCTCGTAATATTATTTCTGTGAATGACAACCACAGCATTAATAACAAATGTCTGCATGAGTCTGCTGAAGCAGATTTAGGACAAGCCATGTCGTGCAGTGAGTCAATTTGAATACAGTTCTGTGGTTTTATTGTTGGCTGTTGGCTATTTCATCAAACTTGTACAGTCTGTTCCAGACAGTACTTCTGGGTTCTTCCTTACCAAGCCCACCAACCACTGGTGGTACCTGGTCGCCTTTTATGTGGCCCATATGTGGCACTCCAATGCATTGACAGTTAAAGTATTGACTTGTGGCAGCCCTCACACTGATGTCTTATCGAACAAAGTGGCCCCAGAGTGTGTGAAGAATACTGCTCTGTAAGTGTTGACCTCCTACAAAAAAAAGGTTCAGTACTAGTGTTTTGTTACATTCAGTACATTGTAAAAAAATGTTACGTAAAAAAGCAGTAAAAGGTACTGGTAACAAATATACCATTAATTATTTTGTTACCATATTTAACCTAAATTTCCTTCAAGACAATAACAGAAAATACTTTATAAACACAGTAAATGTCCGTTAACATGCAGAGCTGATATTGCTTTGTAATGGTCATCTACTGTGTTTATAATTTGTTTTCTGTTGTTGTCTTAAAGGAAATGTAGGTAAAATAATAGTAATTTTGGCAACAAATTTCCAGTACTTTTGACAGTTTTTTCATTAATATTTATTACAGTGTACCTCTAGTGTACCTCTGTCAATGTGTCCATTACATTGCATATAAAGATAAAGTGCGCAGCCAAGGGAGTGACAGCTGACTCGGCGCGAGAAACTATAAATCATGGCTTCCTAATCCAACACAGAACCGACACAAGAAGCACACTTTGGTGTTACTTTGTCATCTGTATCTCAATAAAACTAAGACTAATTTAGAAATGGTCTGAGTTTCAGGAGTTAAGTTCCAAAATGACAAAGTAATTGATTATGGTAATGTGACATTTATATAAAATGCATTAAATTAAAATAATAGTGACACGAAAACCCACGGTTATTGCTAGAAAAGTTTCTACTGTAACTAGCTACCTTAATTAGATATATATATATATATATATATTTAGATTGTCCTAGCAATAATTAGATATATATAAATATATATATATAGCAATTCATTGTCTTAAAAAGTACCGAAAGAACTTGCTATTACATGTTTAATTTATTGTTCTATACTAAATATCTTTGCATTACTTTGTTCACATGCTTTGATTCAATGTTAGCAAGTTAAATTGGCTACTGATGTGGCAGACTTCAGATTACAGCAGCGAGTGCTTAACTCAGACATTCTCCCACAAACACGAGCACAACCTTGGTAGGTAACTAACTCTTAACGTGACAGCTAAAATATAAGTTTTGGTAAAACGACAGTTCAAAAAAAGGAAAATGTACTGTATATTATTATTTGAGAAATATTACACAGCATGCCAATGAATACAAATCTAAGTGGCTGACTTTTTTTAAGTTACATAATACAATCGTTGATGGAAAATTTGAGGCCAAGATGTATATTTATGTGATGGTACATTATTGATCTATTATCATTTACATTTTTAATGAAAATATCAACAGTTATTTTACAAATAAAATATGAAAACTGTGTTTTAGGACTAGTAAACGGTAGGAACTAATATATTGGATCCAGTGGTTGAAAAATATCAACTTAAATAATAAAATATCTACAATATTAAAATAGCAAAATCGACAGTTCACAATATCTAACTAGAAAGAAATGCATATCATGGATAAAATGAAAATGTGTATTTATGGAAATTGGTTATATTGCCCCTGTATTATTCCTGTGTTCAGTAAAAAAAAATTATAAAAAAGAACTAAAAAAAATCTATGTAAGATCACGGCTAACAGGAAAAATTAATGGAAAGTTACATATGGCAGCTTAAAATGTCATTAGCTGTAGTTTATCATATAAGTAGGTGCTTATTCTAGCAAAAATATTGTTCAATATTAAAAGTAAACAAATCTCCAGGATGAATACATTTTTTCCTTTAGCCTTTGCTGTGGTATTGTTTTGGTATCGAGTATCGTTTTAACTCTCTGCTCCTCGTTGTGGCACACCCATATTTACCTTTCACAGTTCTGCATTATGTGCCCTCTCAAATTGCTAAAGATGAGACTTTTGGGGTTTTACTCTTCTAGGCTTTTAAAAGGGCTTTCTCTTTCACGTGATGAGGCCATGAGTCCACAACATGTTCTGTGTACGTGCGTGATAGGCAGACAGGCCTTGCTAATGACCTGATCTTATCATACTGCATGTAGCACTCTACTGAATGGAATAACAATGACCATGTATGAACTGTAATGTGCGTTGTCAATGGCATGCTATGCCCTATGAGGTTCACTACTTTACAACAGGGTCCATGGGTCTCTGTCCGGAAGGCATGCACTAGGCTATATAAAGACTATGGAGGTCATTTGGGAGAGGGACATGAATAAACGACAGAGCGTGTGACCCAGGTGAAAACAGATGCTCGCATGTGATGGAGTAGATGTCATGAATCATCAATGTTTCTCATCACTGTCAGAGGTTCAACCTCCGCAGTCCGGATAGCATCTCAAATCGAATCCTATCCCCTTTATAGAGGCCTACTTTTAAGGAGAACCCTATGGGTCTAGTTTTAGCAGTAGGGTGCTATTTGGGAGTCTTACACCCTCCTCCCCCTCAGGGTCCCTTACTCTAACATGTTGTGAAGGGCCAGGATGGTGTGTGTTTTATCAGGGTTGTGCTTGAGTACATAATGTTTGCTTAAGTACACAATGTTTGGATGTTTTTATACATGTGTACTTGATTTGTATGGTTGTGGGGCCCTGATATTTTATCGATGTCCCCACAACCATACATAAACCTGACAAAAGATGTAACATTAGACTGTGTGGGGACAGATTGTACCTTGTGGGGATTGCCCCATGAGGGGCAAATGTGATTTATAGCTCAGGGGTTAGGTTTAGGGAAAAACGTACTACAGTATTAGGCATAGAGTTAGATTTGGTGTTACTCTTAGGTTTAGTCATTACCGATTAGGGTTAGGCATTATTCCAAGCCATGCACTTAGATCGTTAAAATAGGGCCCTATGTATTCTGACTACTAAACACTGTTCAAGACTATGGGCCCTTTTTTAACGATCTAAGAGCATGGTGTGAAGTGCATGGCGCAAGTGCGCTTTGGGCGTGTCTAAATCCACTTTTGCTATTTTGACAGCGGATAAAAGGGTCCATGCACCGGGCGCATGGTCTGAAAGGCGTGTTTTGGGCGTAACATGCAATAAACCAATCAGATATTCATCTCCCATTCCCTTTAAGAGCCAGGCGCGTTTGTACCTTTCGTGCATTGCTATTATGATGGCGGATTTGCACCGTAAAATATTTATTTGTAATCTTTTGCATGTTCGTGTGCTGCTGCGCTTCCCTGTGTGTGTGTGCAACAAGCATACTGTGCACGCACTGTGCATATGCCTAGGTGCATTTGACTAATTTGCTGTTAAAATAACTATGACATGCTGCACCATTGACTTTAGACCAGGTTTTTGTTGGTCAATGGCACGATCACTTTCCGATGCCTCAAGATAGCAATACACCCAGAATTATCCTGAACACACCTCCCTGTTAGACCAGCACTCCCATGGGCGCAAATATGGGCGCAGGTGCATTTGCTATTTAAACAACGTGGGCGCCTGACGGGAAAATGACAACTGCGTCGATCTTAAACTAGCAAAGACACTTGTGTTCAGACTTTGCGCTGCATTGCGCCGGGTGCAAGATAGGGCCCTATGTATTGTTAAATACTACACACTGTTAAATACAATTTACCGTTAAATACAAAACACTATTAAATACTACACACACTGCACATTGGTAATACACATTATCCACTTCACAGGATTAATGTTCTTGAAGGTCACACAGTCCGTCAACAGATCCATGGACGACTTGCACACTGTGGTACCCAGGTTCTCCAGAACCCTCACAGAACACCATGTGGTAAGTGGGTCAGCTAAAGCACCAGAACACCCCTAGGGTTCTCCTGTCCTGGAGTGTAAATGGGACCGTGCTAACCACACCAGCATTCTCTCGTCCTCCTGCACCACTTTTCTGTCATACATCCCAAAGATAAATTGAAGACCACTGTTTAATTTATAAACAACAGAACACCAGGCTAGGTTGGCTACAAAGCTCAGAGTTGAGACTGAAGACACAGATATATACAAGGATTGACCATTCAGAAGGCTTGCTGCCCCACAGAAAAGCACATGTTTAGTGCTGGACATTTAAACGGATCTCATGAAGTTTTTATGGTAAATTATAAATAATTAATTAAAATTATCTAAAAAGGCCTTTGAACATGGAAGTGTTTCTTATTGACGTATGCAGTAGCCAGGTGACTCAGCAGAAAAAGAGAGACAGAGAAAAAAGACAGATACTAGATGGAGGAAGAGAGACCTAGACACAGGCAGACCTGTTTCTCTTGAGAGAAAACTTTTAAGTGCCCACAAAACCAGGTGGAACTAAACTTCCTAATATCTTGCCAAATTTATGTAAATATTGTAGACACAAATCTGAATAATTTTGAAACGTCACTTGTGCCAGTGTTCCTAAAACAGTGAAATGCTTGTGTAACGAACACTCTAAAAACAAAAGGTTCTAAATAGCACTAAAAGTGGTTCCCCTATGATTACAAGCCATGAACCACTTTTAGTGCTATATAGAACCTTTTGTTTTTAGAGTGAATGTGAAATGGCTAGTCAGTTAGCGGAAGGTGCTGATTGCATGTCAGTCGGTTACATCACTTGCTCTGAGACCTTGAAGTAGTGGTTTCCCTTTCCTCACAAGGACCATAGCTTTTGGTCGGCTGATGGTAACGACACTTGGTAGGAGACATATTGGGCCCTATCTTACACCCGGCGCAATTGACTTTTTACACAAACGCATGTATCATTCCTATCTTGCACCCGACGCATATGGGACTTTTCCCTCCACAGACACGCGTCGGAAAATTAGGGAATGAACTTGCGTTCGTTGGGCGGTTCAGCGAAAAGAAGAGGCGTGTTCCGGATCAAACGTTCCCTGGTGCTATCTTGCAGTTCCCGAAAACAATTCCGCCACTGACCAGGAAAAACCTGGTTTAAAGTCAGTGGTGTATTATTCAGATGCTATTTTAAGGGCGCATGCTTGGCCATTATGTTGCATGTTCACAACGCGCATACACTTTACTCCTCTTATCTACACTCTAAAAACAAAAGGTTCTAAATGACACTAAAAGTGGTTCATGGCTTGTAATCATAGGGGAACCACTTTAAGTGATATAGCACCTATCTTAAAAATGGTGCTATGTAGAACCATAAGAGGTTCAATATAACACCTTAACCACCCCAAAGAACCGCTGAATAACCGCTGAAGAACCAAACTGGGCTTAACAGGTTCTTTAAATAGTTAAGGTGCTATATAGCACCACTACTTCTCCAGCGGTTCTTCAGCGGTTCTATGAGGTTCTTAAGGTGCTATATATCACATCTTATGGTTCTACATGGCACCGTTTTTAAAGATATGTGCTATATAGCACTTAAAGTGGTTCCCCTATGAT
The DNA here is from genome assembly GCA_016801145.1 of Umbra pygmaea. Taxonomy (NCBI): domain Eukaryota; kingdom Metazoa; phylum Chordata; class Actinopteri; order Esociformes; family Umbridae; genus Umbra; species Umbra pygmaea. The sequence goes on along the minus strand of JACXGM010028578.1, from coordinate 1,345 downwards.
TACAAGCCATGAACCACTTTTAGTGCTATTTAGAACCTTTTGTTTTTAGAGTGTACACAAATGCAGAAGTTCCCATTATTGCAATACATTCATAATTAGAAGGAAAAATATACCATGCTAGGGAAATCATTGTGATGTCAGAAGATGTGAAAAAATAAGCATAAGTATCTAGTGTACACATTATACCCTAATTATTCAGAATTAATTATTCGCACTGTACATCAACCGCAAGGGAACCCATGCAATCAACATACAATTGATTTGCGTTGCTAATAGTAAAATCACCCATGAATTACCCTGGCTCAAGCCATGACTCATTTATGGCAAAGTCTGCCATCTTTGTGGCGAATCCCCCTTGGATGGGTGGCTGTGAAGGGGACAACGGCTATCCGTTAATGACATGGTTAATGATGACACAATTATGATGCCAGCAAGTGCGTAAAATGCTGTTTAATCAAAAACACACACAAACACGCAGTGTCGCCTAATTGAACGAACATTTGGCACACTGAAAATACGCGTCAGGTGTTTGGATAGAACAGGTACTACACTACTCAAGTCTCAGCATTCTTTGTGGCTTGTTGTGTTTTACGCAACATTTCCATGAATCATGGATGTGTTGATGACATAAATTAGGAAATATTAGAGGACTTTAGGAGACATCATGTTGAAATGCATGTGTCGTTGCAACTTAACCCAAATGCCCAGAAATACAGAACGGGAGAGGAAAGCTTATTTGACAGAAGAGTAATCTCGGTCTAATGTTAGACTACATTGCAAAAATATTACCATGCATTCATAACCTCGTGATTCTGTGAGAGTGAGTCCAAAACATTGGAAACTAGGCTATGTCTTGTGACATTTCTATATTTACATTTTGTAAAAAGAAAAATCAATAGCAAATCGCCGTTATAATAGCAATCCGCCATGGAACAAGCGCGCCTGCTCTTAAAGGGAATGTGAGATGACGCTCTGATTGGTTTATTACACGTTACACCCAAACCACACCTATGACTAATGAAGCTACTTTAGACCTACCCATTTTAGATTTGCGTCGGGCGCAAGAATAATTTATCCCGCCGGTAAAATAGCAACAGCGCCCGGGAACCTCCCACAATGTAACTTGCGTTTCAGATCGTTAAAATAGGGCCCATTGTGTTCAAAGGAGCAGGGTAATACAGTATCTACACAGGGATGTTAGAGTTAACAGCAGAGCAGCAGGTTAATATAGTATCTACACAGGGATGTTAGAGTTAGCATCAGAGCAGCAGGATAATACAGTATCTACACAGGGATGTTAGAGTTAGCATCAGAGCAGCAGGATAATACAGTATCTACACAGGGA
>JACXGM010028575.1:0-14001 GCA_016801145.1 Umbra pygmaea | reverse complement strand
CTGGTATAGAAAACAGAATATATGCAAAGTGTCCGCATGGATTTGAACTCGCAACCTTTGGTATGTGAGTCACATGTTTATACGCCCGGCCACCATCCCCAACCTGCCATCCTGCAAAATCTATGGTATTTACACTCTGCTACGTCATGCTGCGATTCAGTGAAACTGCCACGGATTTAGAATTTAAGGATCCATGATTATTCCACGGAATATTCAGCCATTCCGTGAAACTGCCACGGAATTTGAAGTTAAGAATCTGTGGTAGTATCACGGATTTCTGAGAGATTTAACAAAAAAGCTATTGAATTTTGAAATCTTTAAAAAGTCACAAATAATTCAAATTTTTGTTTTGAAATTCCAAAGGCTGTGCAACAAGTCGGTGTCCTCTTTGAACAATTAAAAAGTGGTTGGAGGTTTCTAATGCACATAGTTATAATGCTATTGAATCACTAACTTTGAGGCATATACTTTATTGACGGTCCCTAACCATACGCAGACGGCTGTGCACTTCGTCTGATAGGGGAAACAGTACTGATTTCGGGATTCGAATATCCAATATCCAACCAACTTTACCTCGGTCAATATGAGCATCCCTAAATGGAACCAAACAATTATTCATTGATTTAAATGAAAAATTCTCCAAATCAAGGTTTCACATTCAATGACACCCTAAGATTATCGTAAATAACAGTTCAATTCCACCTATTTAAGTTCATCTTAGGGCGTTTTCACACATACCTAATTTGGTCCGGAACTTCGAACTTTTCAGTTTGGTCCGAACCAAAATTGCAGGTGTGAAAGGTGCCTCGGTTCGGATCAAAAGACCAAATTTTGGTCCGATCAAAAAGGTGGTCTCGGTCCGGACCAAACTGAACCATGGTTTAGTTTGTTTGCAGTATGACATTTTTTTGTGATGGTTCAGACTTTCGGACCAATTACAGGAAGTTAGGCAACTACGAACCATAGAAGAACAACAAACTCAGGAAAAAAACGCTAGAAAAAGCATAAATTAATTGTGGAAGTACGTGGAGAGAGGAGATAAGATATTTCAATACAATTTGGTCGGACAAATTAATTCAAATACATTTCTCGTGAGTTCTGCGCTTGTAGTTTGTGCTGACGTTGATGCTGCTAGTAGTAATACTATAACGCAATCGGGATTTGCACATTTATTTGTTCATTCATTTTCATTCATACGGAAAAAGGGAAAACAACACACCAACGTCAGACACATGCCCGTCTACTCACCAATCAAAGGGAGAAGCAACACACGTATGTGATTATGACAGGCCGTAGATATGTCATGAAAAGTTCTTTGGTGCGCTAGCAAAATCACTGTGTGAAACAAAAAGAAAAGAGATCAAATGTATACAATGTAATTAAACACGAACGTTGGTTCGGATCTTGCTCCGGACTTTTAGGTGTGAAAATGTCCTAAGACTTAAGGAACTATATTGAGCCATTATATCACTTCCTGTTCTATTAGGGTATAAAAGTGAGGTAACACGAATGCAATATCCCTTTGCCATACAACACAATGAAGAAGACAAAATAACTGGCAGTTCAGAAGAACCAGATAGTCGTAAACCTTCATAAATCTGGTAATGGCTACAAGAAGATCCACAAATGATTTGAATATACCACTGAGCACTGGCAGGGCAATTATTAAAACATTCTAAAGATGTGTCCCAGAAGCCTGAGACTCGGCCATAGGTGGACTTTCCAACAAGACAATAACCCAAATCATTTCTCAAGATCCACACAGAAATGGTTCTGTGACAAAATCAATGTTCTGCCATGGCAGGTAACCTCGGGAGACATACAGGTTGCTCTGAAAGTTGCTATGTAGTTGTTTCAAGGAGCACAATACGGGATGCTCTTGGACTTTCCATGGCCAAGTTGATTCTCCATTGGTTACAGCAGATAAAGCTAAAGGTTCTGGAGTGGCCGTCACAGTCTCCTGACCTTAATATCATCGAGCCACTCTAGATCTCAAATGTGCGTCTCATACAAGACAACCAAAGACTGCATGACCTGGAGGCATTTTGACAAGACTGATAGGCAGCTATACCACCTACATCAATGCGGGGCCTCATAGACAACTATCACAAATAACTGCACACTGTCATTGCTGCTAAAGAGGGCCATACACCGTATTTAGAATTGAGTCATTTCATTTTCTTTTGTTGCCATGTTTTCTATTATGATTGTGCTATTCTGTTATGAACTACAGTTGAATATCAATCCCATGCGAAATAAAATATTTATTTTCCTGTACATCTGTTACCAATTCTCCAGTGGAATACAAACCTTTGAGTACAAGTTTAGTAAGGGGACAATTCTAAAACCATCTAGAAAAAATAAAGATCAACCAATTGTAAACTTATGAATCAAGAAAATAGCAAATGTTTTACTTGCATTTACAAGCCTGAGGTCTACATATGTGTATTTTGTAGCAATTGAGAAAGTCCTGTCTGCAGATGTGTAAATGGTTGATGAAGAGATGGCGCTGTTGCATACTGTATAGAACTGTGTTATCAGCATACAAATTGTAATTTACATTTTTGCACAGAATTGAAGAGATAAATTATTTACATTGTGAGCCGTAAATGACCCAAAATTTAACCTTTAGGGACTACTTTATGAATAGAAACAAAATCAGATTTGACACTATGCAGTAATGACCTGTGATTTATTGCTAATTAAAGGCTTGATGACTAGCTGGCAAACCTAATCAGGTGCAAACCTAAACCAGACTGAAATGTTTGAAAACCTATGATAACATTTTGACATGCATATAAGTGTGATGTAGGTAGCCTATTTCAAGCTCTATGGCATTTTCTTATTATTTGTAGTATTTTCTGTTAGCTTTCAATAGTTGTATGATTATTATTCTTATTTAATTATTCACAGGTGCAAATTGATTTCGTGATGACAAGCTCATGTGCAGAAGATGTCCACACTGTCTGCGACTGATATCACAGATGTTGGTCATGGTAAGAGCCTGCACTAAGTATGGTATTGTAAAATGTGTAGTCAATAGTGAGTTGTGAATTTACTGTGCATCCTTTTCATCTACCCGCTCTCCGTTGACTGTGCTATGTCACTACACTAATTGGGACAACAGACACTAAGCGACATTGTGTTATTTCACCTTTAACCAGATAAGCTGATTTCACAACCAATTTTTATTTACACTGTTGAATTTGTCAAAAACAAAACATTTGCAACAAAAATACATTACTCATTTGCACATAATACAATTGAAAATATAGCATAGGTGCTCACATTGTTAGGGTATGCATATTGCATATACGGATGGATAAAGTGCAGAGCAGGTGCAGTGATCACATAGAAGCTCACATAATTTATTTTTAAAGGGGTGATGCAGTCTGTTCTAGTCATGGGCAGCAGAGAACTGAAAATGATGGCTAAAAGCAGTGTTGACTTCAGGAATGACTTGTGTGAGTTATTTACCATAGTTATGGCGATTTGGGTAAGGTAACTTGCTGAAAACAGATGTTTCACCTTACTAGTCAGATACGCTAACCACTAGGCTCCTTTAAGACTGAAAATGAATTCCTCACAATTATTTGGCTGAGTGTACTCATGAACATGGAAGTAGCCTTGGATCTTTTTAAAAGGATGGTGAATGTTGTCATCCCCATTTGGGATAAATAAGTGAGATTATCTATTTTGCCACGTCGCTCTCCAGCTACTTCCTGTTTGCCTGTGAATTCAATGGCAGAAGTATAGTTGGTGAGTGTAACATCCCATTCATGAACTGATTACAGGCTTCTGTGTTTGATGAGCAGTGTAAAAAAGTAGAATCGGTTGGCTCGGTGACATGTGTTTGGAGGAACCATATGAGCGCCCTTCACCATCCCTCATCTGTCAAGGGGAGGTTGCGCAGCTACCGATGTAGCAAGGTTAATCGTGAACTTATTGTGGAAAAAATAATTTAAAAAAATTGGGTTCTGTCAATATAGTTTCTGTGTTACAGGTGAGGTGTTTCATGGCGCCCCAGAGCTGCAGCTGGACTGCCTCAGAGCTGGTGACGAAAGCAGCAGTGCAGAAATGAAGCAAGAGGGCAACCTCCTCCCTCTGGATCCTCCCCACCAGCCAGGGTTTAGCAGCCCCCACCAGAATGGGTCTTCCTCATTAAGCAGCCCGCTGCCCATGGAGTCCGTCGACATCAAGGCTGACTCCGTCGGCGACTTACCTGCCAACCTAGGTGTGAATGTTTTTTCAAATTTCATTTCACATGTGATTGATCGTTTATTCATCTAGTAAATCACATGTAGTTCAAGAGAAGTATTTTGCAATGGAGACCATGCACCTGTGTGTCCCGTGATATCAAACCAGTTGGACTGGTCCAAGTGTGTCTGGTTAAATTCTGTTTTTGATTACTCTCAACATTCCTTTCAAGAGACCCAGACTTTGTGGTCTTAGTATAAGTATTAGAAATATGTTTTAGAGAATTTGTTTATTATTAGTTAAGTGCTGAAATAACATGCCTTGAAACAAGCCATCTAAACAACTGCCAAAAGTAGTTCCTGAAGTTCATTAAAACACATATTGAAATGCTTATTCAGCTCGTGGACTGTTGTGTTGTAAAAGCCACTGCTTCTCTTTGAAGCCGCACGATCCAAGCAATTAAGCTTCCCATATATAGCGATCAGCCTTAAGGTTATGACCACCTGCCTAATATTGTGTAGGTTTACCTTTCGCAGGCAAAACAGCAGCACCATATGCAACAAACTGAAATACACTAGACAAGCATAAGGATTTGAGGAACTTTGACAAGGGCTAAATTGTGATGGCTAGAAGACTGGGTCAGAGCATCGCCAAAGCTGCAGGTCTTTTGTGGCGTTCCCGGTCTGCAGTGGTCCGTACCAATCAAAGTGGTCCAAAGAAAGGAAAATCGGTGAACTGGCAACAGGGTCATGGTCGGCCAAGGCCTGTGTGGTCCGATCCAACAGACAAGCTACTGTAGCTCAAATTGTTGAAAAAGTTAATGCTGGTTCTGATAGGTTTCAGAACACACAGTGCATTGCAGTTTCTTTTGTATAAGGCTGCGTAGCCGCAGACCAGTCAGGGTGCCTATTCTGACCCCTGTCCGATGCCGAACGTGCCTACAATGGGCATGTGTGAATCAGAACTAGACTATGGAGCAATTGAAGAAGGTGGCCTGGTCTGATGGATGGCCTAGTGCATGTGTGTCACTTACCTGGGGAACACATGGTATCAGGATACACTATTGTAAGAAGGCAAGCCGGCGGAGGCAGTGTGTTGCTTTGGGCAATGTTCTGCTGGGAAACCCTAGGTCTTGTCATTCATATATGGATTTTTCATACCACCTACCTAAGCATTGTTGCAGACCATTTACACCCTCTCATGGCAGCGGTATTCCCTGATTGCATTGGCCTCTCAGCAGGATAATGCTCCCTGTCACAAAGCAGAAATGGTTCAGGAATGGTTTGAGGAACACAAAGTTCAAGGTGTTGACTTGGCCTCCAAATTCCCCAGATTTCAATCCAATCGAGCATCTGTGGGAAGAGCTGGACAAACAAGTCCAATCCATGGAGGCCACACCTCGCAACTTACAGGACTTAAATGATCTGTTGCTAACGTCTTGCTGCCAGATACCACATCACATCTTCAGTAGGGTTGGGTATAGTTTGGATTTTTCTGATTCTGATGCTGAACCGGTACTTTTAAAAACGATTCTGATTCTGAAACGATTCCTAAACCGATTCTTGAAAAACTGAAGAATGACATTAAAGAAAGGCTTTTATAGTTTTTTTATAGAAAATTTAAATTAAAAGTACTTAAATGTTTAATAAGTAAACCTAAGTCACCTAACATACAACTACAATAATTTAACAATAAATAACAGTTACACTTACAGTTATTTTCAATTGCTAAACTGCATCAGTCAATACTGAAACCACCTTTTCAGAACTCTAAAGACAGAAAGTGTGCACTAACAACATACATCTTGGCCAAACAGTTAGTCACACCTTCAAAATGCACTCAAACCATCAAGACACTTCATACATGTCTCAAAAGAAGCTCACAACCTGAACACTGACAACAATGCTCAATTGGAAAGCACACATTGTCACTCGTAACACACTGACCTAAAAACACTAATAACGGTGAGCATTACATAAATTATGATATTTTATCTTTGAACTTTGATTTTCAGTCAGTATTGTATTATAGAATTACAATAACAAGTTTACACTTCATTGAATTTACTAAAGTACAGTACATGTATATTCAAATGAACATGCAAATGGGAATTTTCTGTTTAAATGCAACACTGCTACAAAAATACATGTAAATGTACTTTATACTTACTAATGTGCATCTCTTCTCCTTTTTGTGTACTACTGTACTACTACAGTATTGACTTTTCCAAGTAACCTTTTAGTTACTGTTGAAATCGGTATCTACAGTATTGTAAGTTGCTCAGTGTCATACACAAAAGCATTCAAGCTAGACAGAACTGACAGACTTGTATAGTATAACTAAACCTGCTTCAAACTTTAGTAGTTTTTTTGCAGAAAGATGATTATATTGGCATTCTCTGGCAAGATACGCGGTCCTGACTTATTCCCCGGAAATCGTTTTTTTTTATGAAGATGTCTAGGATATTGTATATAATTTGCGGGCTTTAGAAAGCCGCAATTACAATGCGGGAGACTTTCAGAACATCCGGGAGACTTGGGATGTCTGATCATTCTTTTGCGCTACCGTATATCTCAGAAGTTCTCCCAAATTACATTGTCAGGAAACTATTTTGAAAACATAAATTGCATTGTATGCCAACATATTTAGGGTGTTTGCATTTCAGCTGCACCTTTGGTTATTAGTCTATATTCATCCTTCTGTTATGTTGCACCTGCACGTTTCATTTCGCCGGTTCATGCGAGAACATTCCACACATTCATCCATAGCGTTCAAAATTATATACCAACGTTCACGGTTAAGGTTAGCCATGTGGTTACTGAAGTTAAGGTTTGGATTATGATTAACATTACAAAAAAATAGAACGTGCAACCCGTTTGCATCTCGCGGGAATGGAGAACAAAACACACACAAAGCCTCCATCTGGATTTGAACTTGCAAACTCCGGGATTAAATTTGGAAAAAATATGGCATTTTAAAAGTAGCCTAAGTTTACGGTAGCTAGTTAACATTAGACTACAGAGTGATTTTTTATTTTTACGTCCGTTTCGGAGCATCAGAGGGAAAATATTTCAGTCAACACATTAAGTGGAACCGAAATGAGGAACTGTAATTTGCCTTCTAATCTGGTCCGATTCCTAACGGTTGCGTACCCAACCCTAATCTTCAGAGGTTTGATGGAGTCCATGCCTCGATGAGTCGGGGCTGTTTTGGTGGCAAAAGCGGGACCTACAAGATATTAGTCAGGTGGTTAGTGCTTCAACAATGAATGAATGAAATTGATAAAAATCTATAATTAAAATTGTTGATAACGAATTTCATCATCAATTTGTTGGGTCTATGTTGTTTCACGTTGCACCGTGGACACAGTGGGGAAATTGGCAGCTGCCACCTGCAAGTGGGTATTCATACTAGTGGGTAAAATTTCCAAAATGTACCAGCCACTGTGGAGGGTGAATTGTCACATGTATAATACATTTTTTGTATTTGTTGTTGGGCTACTTTAGGTTTAACTTGTTTCGGATTGGAGTTAAACACGTTTGACAAAATTGCGGATGCTTTCTTCTAAACAATTTTGATTGTTTTTTGAAAATTTTGTCTGTCTTGAGCTGCGGTACCATATACAAAGTGTGGTACAGACAAAAACTTGTATAGTTACATGAGTAAATTGAAAAAGTAAAACAAGCATTCCGAACACAGCGCTTATTGGATGATTCTGCTGTCAATAAAAAGAGCGGGGGTGTTTCTTGAGTTTTGTTTATGATTGGATTCTGATAAACTGCTCTCTTTTTATTTTATTACAAATGTAATAGGAGGCTGTTCAATTTCTGAAGTGGAAACCTAGTTGATTAACAACAGATTCTAAATCTGTGGTAACATCTGGCAAGGGACTAAAGATGAAAACTAGCCTTTTTGTCTAATTCTGGCATATTTACAGTAATGTCTATTAATATGCACTGTCCCTGACAAAAATAAAGAAGTGTCTTTACCATAATATAGTTTATTATATTTCATTTAGTTTTATTTTTGGTTTCATTGCTGAAGAAACATCTACTTGCAGTTTTGATGGAGCTATTAGTAAAACCAAACATGTTTTCCAAACTGATTATTAGAAAATGAATTTACAAATGTAAAATGAAATGCTGAGTCAACAAATATTGTGACATGTTTGGTGTCACAACAGAGGTTTTATACCTTTCAAATGTCTGCCTACTGTTGAATGAAAGATCGAAAGGTTAGGACATCCAATATAACACTGATTAGCACAGTTTGTCAATTATCTAAAAATCATGATCTCATATTTAAAAAGTGTCTTGGTTACTGCCCTTTACCATTTTTTTTTTCTGAAATCTTTTGCACATGTATACTATATTTAGGTTTGTTATTTGTGTAATAATTGTCAATTTGGAATAACAGCAATTTTTTATTAAATTTATTATTAAAATATATTTCTGGGGTGGCCAGTCTCCTGACCTTAATATCATTGAGCCACTTGGAAGATCTAAAAAGTGCAGTTCATCCAAGACAACCCTAATATTTAGAGGACCTGGAGGCATTTTGACTAAAGAACGGGCAGCTTTACCACCTGAAAAAATAAAGGGCCTCATCCACACATATCACAAAAGACTGCAAGACGTCATTCATGCTAAAGGTGGTAATACACAGTATTAAGAACTAAGGGAATGCAGACTTTTGAACGGGGACCATCTCATTATTTTCTTTATTGCTATGAGGTGTTGAATGATTGTGGTATTTTGTGATGCTGTATAATAATTTAAATCCCGTTAAAAACACAATTTTTATTTTATTACTGTTCAAAAGATTGCATTTAATTTTTTTTAACAATTCCCCCCCACAGAGGGCCAACCAGTAAAGAGGAAGAAGGGTCCAGCCCCAAAGATGTTGGGAAATGAAGTGTGCAGCGTGTGTGGGGACAAAGCCTCAGGATTCCATTACAATGTGCTAAGCTGTGAAGGCTGCAAGGGCTTTTTCCGCCGCAGCGTCATTAAGAGTGCCCAGTACTCGTGCAAGAACAACGGTCGCTGTGAGATGGACATGTACATGCGCCGGAAGTGCCAGCAGTGCCGTTTGCGCAAATGCAGAGAGGCGGGCATGCTGGAGCAATGTGAGTTTGTCAATTTATTAGTAATGATGTGCTTGAGAGTGTTTGCTGTGGAAGTAATCTTTTGTTTTTGTACATTTGGACATTTATTATTTGGACATTTCCCTTCGATCTGTAAAATGTTTAACTCCAGCTGATTAAATTACTTCTATGAAAGTTGGCAACTACAATGTTATTTCTCTTTTATAACAAACACTACAGCATTGTTGCATAGGTCGTTATTAGTTTCCCTGAGTGTTTAACATCTCAAGTTGGCATTCATCTTCAGAGGTCACATTAGCTTTTAGAAGTCTGCGTTTTCATAACACAGACTATAAAAAAATCAGGGTTTTAAAAGATTTTACCAGCGCTCTAATAAATGAACGTGGATGTACTTGGTGCTTTAGAATGCAGATAATAGGCCAATATACGGTATTGCTGTCTGAAAGTGTGTTTTTATAAATAAGAAGTTACAATAATAAAATCTGAAGGATGTATAGTAATTGTTATCGAAGGAATGAGCATTAGGAAAAAAAATGCAAGAGTTGGACACCTGTCATTTTTCATTGAGGAATAAGGATTTATTTTCTTAGTGTTGTCATACTTGTATTGATAATATGTTGGTTAATCATAGTTGATATGCCTACTTGTAATTAAACTGGGGATCAGAAACGTCGTTTTTCAATGGGGGTAAAGCCTACAGTCGTGGTAAAAAGTTGAGAATGGCACCACTATTAATTTTCACAAGTCTGCTGCCTCAGTGTTGATGATGGCAATTTGCATGTACTCCAGAATGCTTGAAGGGTGATCAGATGGATTTCAATGAATTGCAAAGTCTCTCTTTGCCATGAAAATGTACTTCCCACAAAAAAAATTCCACTGCATTTCAGCCCTGCCACAAAATGACCAGCTGCCATCATTGTCACCGATTTGTCTAGTTAACACAGGTGAGAGTGTTGACGAGGACAAGCTGGAGATCCCTCTGTCATGCTGATTGAGTTAGAAAAACAGACTGGCAGCTTTAAAAGGAGGGTGGTGCTTTGAAATCATTGTTCTTCCTTTGTCAACCATGGTTACCTGCAAGGAAAAACGTGCCCTCATCATTGCTTTGAACAGAAAAGGCTTCACAGGCAAGGATATTGCTGCTAGTAAGCTTGCACCCAAATCAACCATTTATCGGATCATCATTAACTTCAAGGAGCGGTGTTCAATTGTTTTGAAGAAGGCATCGATAACGATAACTTACTAGACCATGTAAAGAACTATTATAGACAGATGGGGGTCTAGACAGCTATACTCTGTAAACAGAGTACTAGACTGATACGGTATACTCTGTAAACCAGCCAGTTAATGATCTGATCACAACACTTATATAGCCTATTACTGTATTAAAACAGACATCACATTTATTAGAAAATATTGTATTATTAGGGGGGGACATTAGCTTAGAAATCTAGACGCACCCTAGCGGCAGCAAATATAATTTGCAGCTAGGGTCAGTCTAGCAACTCTCCGTTGATTGCGAGCTGGAAAAACCAAATTCTAGTCAGGCCAATCACAACGTGTATAGAGTCGGTGGGCGGGCTTAACGTAATTATGGGAAAACAAAGAAATGGTTGCTGCTGCTGGCGAACAGCGGTCTCTCGAATCGGCTTTGGCCGCGACTCCGGTAAACTTGGACTTAATCTTTTCTTTGAGAAAATAACAAAGAACGGCACTGAAGTCATTCTTACAAAAGGAAGATGTTCGGAAGTTGCCGACCGGACACTTCGTTGCTGTGGTTGGTTGTAGCACTATCCTATTGCGTGCATAGGGAATTTGATAGACAACCATTTATCCCGCCCCTCATATTGAGCACTTCCAATTGTGAGGTCCCAGACCCAGTGTTGTACTACCACTTTTTGATGGTCTCGGTCTCGACCGCATTTGTAATCAGTCTTGTCTCGGTCTCGGACATTGAGGACTGGACTTTTTTTCAAGACCAGTCAAGACCATAACTGTGGAAATATCACTAAATTGTCTATTGTCTATTTTTTGTTAACATCTTTGCTTTTATTGGATGTAAAACATACTTATTCAAATCCAAGCAATAACGTGACTCATGGCTAATTATGTATTTTTGTTACCGCTGTCACCCATCCCCGCCCCCTTTCACTCGCACTCCCAAGAAAGTGAGCTGTATTGGTCTGGGAGCGGGAAAAGATGTCTGCAAAATCTTCAGTAATACTGAAGAACCGTTCTAACAGAGCCATCTTTATATATGGCTCTGACTTCTAAGTTTTATGAACTATTGATATTGTGTGCCCTCGATGTTAACGAGTCCTCTTATCAATGCTCCTGCCCCAAAGCAAGTAATGTAGACAAACTGCTGCGCGTGTGTAGCTAATGTTAAGTTACATCGACCTTAGCGAATGTCAGATGCATACAGCTCCCGACATTAAAGCTACACGCCGAGGTGATGTCCCTCGTTTGGGTGAGAGAGCTAACCTAGAGATATGAGCAGAAAGTGGAGAGTGAGTAATGCGCCACAACTTATGAGAAATGACTAAATTAAATAGGTAATTGTATGGCACATGGCACGTTACTTTCAGAGAGCAAATTTTTTTATTTCCAATTTACAGTTGCAGATCAAATATTACTTTTTACCAGCACACACTCTGGCTCGTACCATATCAATCATTTAACTTCCTTGTTTACCTATTTGAAAAGTATGATGGCCAAAATACCATTGATTTACATTGCGTTTACTTTTTGATGAAACTGCTCCCAATTAAATCAATTTTGTACTTTTATAAATCAAATGCAGTTAGGCCACTGACTTTCTGACCTCTTAATATTAGGTATCTTTTGTTGCTTTGATTACTCATAAAAGCTATAAAAGACTCTTACTTACAATAGTTATTCCTAAACATCAACATTTCACAGAATTACTGTGTTCATTACAATACACAGCTTTTCAGCATTTTAAATGTTGAATGTTTGGCATTTTTTTTACACATTTAGCTATGTGTAAGGATTTTTGTTGGTTTAAAAACAACATAACTGCCAATTAATAATTGTTTTACATTCTGTACTAAATGATGGAAGTCACCCAGGAGTATTAAATAAAGATGGTTAAGTTTATTTCAGCTTTCAGTGTTAAATATCAGTGTTTTTATGGGAATGTGGATCTTTCAGATCAATTTGAGAAGCTCTTTTGATCATGTTTCACATTTTATTGTGTCATGTAGTGTGGGGCGCTGGTCTTGGTCTTGACTCTGTCTCGCCCTCCCTCGGTCTTGGTCTCGGCTTGGTCTCGGCCCCTAAAAGTCTTGGTCTTGTCTTGGTCTCGATACACTCTTGTCTTGGTCTCGGGTTAGGTGGTCTTGACTACAACACTGCCCAGACCCAACATCTCGATGTGGGTCTCGCTTGCCAGGCTAGGGGGACATCACATTTTGAAAAGAAGCTTGCCAATTTGAAGATATTACCTGCGTTCTAAGTAAATTATCAAACGTGCATACTACGTGGTACACAAACTAATTCTGATCTTTTCTACAGCTTGCCTTAAGGCCGCATAGCTTAATGGAGACGTCAGTGGAAACAAGAGGTTCTCGTTTGAAATCACAACTAAGCCTATATATTGTTGCTATTAACAAATAAACGAAGTTCACCTATATAATGTGTCAGACCTTTTTTACATTAGGTTACCAATTAATTTCCAGTACATTAAGCGTTGCATCGAAAATTTTATAGAAAAACATACTGTAATTTACTTAACAGTCATCGCGGTTTTAAAAGAAACTCACAAAAATGTAGAGATTGTACCCGTTAATAAATCTTTACAGAATTACAGATTTTTTTTGTAAATAAAGTAAAAAAACTAATTTCAGATATTTTAATATTTCAGAAGTTATAGTATTTGATTTTATACAGGTTGTACTGACAAAAGGTGTCATTTAGTTCATTTCTTTGGCTTGGGAGTAATTCCTCAATGGAAAGCTCCTTGTATTTATTTTCCACCTTCGGTGGTGTAATCCAGGCTTGTCACTAGACTATTTAAAACCTCCCGGGCTCAGATAGATGACCCGAGGCTGAGGGTATTGGGTATGTGTAATTACATTTAGCTATAATTATGTGGGCTATAATATTATTTGCTATAACAGCATGAAACCAAGGTCGAACCCCATGATCAGGTTTTGTTTTCACGGACTCAAGCCTGTTTTATGGTACTCCGTCAAATCGACGGCGTGGCTACGGCGTCACTCTGACGGCGTCATGACCTTTCGAAGTTCTGCGTCATGGGTGAACGTCTTTCTTTGCAACGCGTTGCATTTCACCGCCAGAATGCTAGGGGGGGTTGCAACGCGGTGCATTTCACCGCCAGAACGCAAGGGGGTGCCGCCTGTGTCACCCCTGTCGCGCACCACCGGAAAGATATTTACGAGTTGTTTGTCAGCCAGTTTATCCTATGTTAGCAACCAAACTTGAGCAGAACTGCCCACTAAGTACTGCCTTGCTGGTTAAGTGCTCATTTCAAAACGTTACTGACAAATAGACACTTTACAAACAGGTAACCCCGTCATTGTAACCAAACTATTTCAGAGTTTTTTTGCAAAGCTTGTCAGTGAACTAGCATGTTGCTACTCCCCACTAATATAGCAACATCAACTGTCAATGCCACAGTCACAAACCTTTACTCACCAGCTAGTCTTGTTATAGGA
>JACXGM010028574.1:0-14001 GCA_016801145.1 Umbra pygmaea | reverse complement strand
AATACAAGTGGAACTAGTTATAGAGGACACATTATGTCTTCAGGTAGGCTTTAGTAATACAAGTGGAACTAGTTATAGAGGACACATTATGTCTTCAGGTAGGCTTTAGTAATACAAGTGGAACTAGTTATAGAGGCCACAGTATGTCTTCAGGTAGGCTTTAGTAATACAAGTGGAACTAGTTATAGAGGCAATGGTATGTCTTCAGGTAGGCTTTAGCAATACAAGTGGAACTAGTTATAGAGGACACATTATGTCTTCAGGTAGGCTTTAGCAATACAAGTGGAACTAGTTATAGAGGACACATTATGTCTTCAGGTAGGCTTTAGCAATACAAGTGGAACTAGTTATAGAGGCAATGGTATGTCTTTAGGTAGGCCTTAGCATTTTATTTTGCATTTATTTTAGTGCAATGCAGTTGTCTAATGCAGTGCAGTGTTTTTAGGTAAATAAAATGAACAAATAAGATAAAGATAACAGAAGGGGAGAGGGCTTTTCCCTTATTAACCCCATTATTGTATTGAAACTTGTGTTTGAAATAATGTTTTGATATGGTTTGTTTTCTTGTCTCAGCATGCAGATTTAATTCCATAGTTGCCATTCTCAGTTATTTAGGATTTTCAAATAATCTTTTGGAACCATAACAACCATATAAAAAACCGGTTAAGAGAATTCTAGCAGAGTGTCATGCTGGAATGTTTCCCATGCAAATCCTATAACATAAACCAAAACCAGATTCCTAATAGATACAGTACCTTCTTAAAACTTTTTTTATCTCATGAGTCTGTTAGATCCTATTATGATTAGTTTCATTGAAAAATAGAATAATTAAAGTACTTCAGTCACCCTGATATTATCTACTTTGGTAAATGCAGTCATGTTCTGAGTGCAAACAGCAGCGAGTCATGTTACACTGTTTAGAACATAGTAATACAACAACGTGGTTTGGTAGCACCAATGTGAAGGACTGAAAATACAAGCACCTTGGCACAACTCGTTCTAGTGCGTGTGCGTTAGGGCCGGGGTGAGTAATCGGGAGAACTGGGAGAATTCCTGGTGGGCCGCTAGTTTTTGGACCAGTACTAATTATTTTATATCGCTATACTTGTTTTAGTTTGGACTGGGCCAGCTGCCTGCAGATGTGAGGTACTGTAGTGCGGCTCAATCTTTGAGCACATGTCCATACCTCATACACACACACACACGAGCTGCTAACTTGGCTGGCACACCCCCGCAGCCCACAAACGAGACCTCAAAATCGAATAGGTCACCAGACCAGGGGTGTCATTTAGTTAATTATCATTTACCCACTTAATATTATTTTCCCAGCGTGTTTACATTAATAATGTTCATCTAAATTCTAATTCCCAGCAGCCCACCCAGATGGCTGCCTTTGAGCAGCCTCTCACGTAGATCTCCTCTCTGGAGTCTGACCTGTCCCCTGCCGTTCTACATTACATAGATGAGACCTTACTAGGGGATTGGGAGGTCTTCAATGAGTATATAACCTGGGTGGATCTCACACACTGTACCCAAGAAGAGAAAACAGAGCACATGGGAGAATTCTTTGCTTAGCAGGAACGTCTGGGGGACCTCAAGAAGGAAGCTATGGGCTTCCTGCTTCGCCAGTTACTTGCCCGTTTTCCACACCTGCTCTATGCCCTGGAAGCTAACGTTCTCCCTCTCCAGCCTTCAGACTCCGATCCAGCTAAACCCCTCATCCCGTCTCCGGTGGTCCCGTCTCCAGTGTTCCGGTCTTCTATGGTCCCATCTCTTGTCCAGGCCCCTCTGTCTCAGGTCAGTGCCCCTCTACCACCAGTTAGAAAAGTTCAGTCACATGTCAGGGCCTCTATTCCTAGAGTAGGGTCCTTTAAGTGTTCTATCCCTAGGCCAAGCTCCCTAGTGTCTAGCCGCAGTCCACTAGCCTCAGGCCCCAGTCCTCTGTTCCAACCTCAGGTCCTTCTGCAGTCCTTGTCTCTGTTTCAGCCCCAGTTCCTGCCACAGTCTCTGTCCTGGTTCTAGCCCCAGTTCTTGATACAGTCCCTGTCCCTGTTGCAGTCCCTGTCCCTGTTTCCACCCCAGTGCCTGCTGCAGCCCCAACCCATTCTACTGCCTCTGTTCTGGCCCTAGGCCCTGTTGCTGCAGCTAAAGTTCCTGTGCCAGCCCTAGGCACTGTTGCCACACCAGTCCCCTGTCCGGGCCCTTGTCCAGTCCCCCCGTCCAGGCCCCTGTCCAGTCCCCCCGTCCGGGCCCCTTTCCAGTCCCCCGTCCGGGCCCCTGTCCAGTCACCCCTCCGGGCCCCTGTCCAGTCCCCACTTCCGGGCCCTCCTTCCACCTTGCCTCCGTCGGGCTCTCCTGCCGCCTGGCCTCCGCCGGGCTTTCCTGTCGCCTGTGCTCCGCCGGGCTCACCTGCTGCCTGTGCTCCACCGGGCTCTCCTACAGCCTGTGCTCCGCCGGGCACTCCTCCTGCCGCATGGCCTCTGCCAGGCACTCCTCCTACCACATGGCTTCCTCCTGCCTGGACTCCTCCAGCCTGGCCTTCTCCTGCCTGACCTACAACTGTCCGGCCTCCTTCGGTGGTAGGGGCTGCTTGATCTGGATCATGGTTGGCCCCTCTGTGGTTTGTCGTGCCGGGAGTCGCTCCGTTAGGGGGGTACTGTAATGATGTCTTGTACTCCTGTGTTATGTTCTGTTTTATTTTCATTTATGAGTTTAGTCTTACTTAGGTTCTAGTGTCTTTCCTTGTGTTTGTACGCCCTTGTATTTTCCTTCTGTTTCACTAGCAATCCCCTAGGTCCCATGTCTACATGAATGCATCCCTCTTGCCAGATTCTAATTATTCCTTTATTCAGATCACCTGTTCCCTGTTATCCTCTGTATATATTCCTACCCCTTTGTGTTCCTCATTGCAAGGTATTATTTTCCTGTTAAACTACTGAGCATCTGTTCTACTTTTGTTGGAGTATTTTTACCTTGACCTGTTTGCTTTGGACCTTGTATTTATGCATTACCCTTTTGTACTTTTGCCCTGTTATCTCTCTGTTTACCAAACCCTGCTTGCTATCTGGAAATCCTTGTACCTGGTATAGAATTGTTTTGATCTTCCTGTGTACCGAGCCCTGCCTGTCTCCTGATTACCCCTGGATTCTGTTCTTATAAGCCTGGATATTCTGTGTACCAAACCCTGCATGCCTGACTACTGTTTATGACCTGGAATTCCCCCATTAAAAATTATTGTGCATTTTACTCCGGCCTAGTTGTGTTATTTACAAGGTTATTGTTTAATGAGTGACAAAGTGTGCCTTTTGGGTGACAACTGTTGCTAGTGTTATGGAAGAATGAGTTGATTTGAGATGTATGAATTGTTTTGGTAGTTTTAGTGCATTTTGGATGTGAAATTATCAGCTGTGCAACACTGAAAGATGGTAATGAGAACTGTTTGTAGTTTTGAAAAGAGACCTAAATATTGAGAAATGGGTCCTAGCGATTGTAAGAATAATCATATTAAAACTAATTACAAATAGTACACAAAACTAAGTAAAAGGTATTTTGAAATGGGTAATATACAACTTCATTCTTCAAACTTAACATTTACCTTATTTGGTCAATGTTTCTGTCTAATTACTGAGGATATTTGTTTAATAGTGTTAGCATATACATTTAAGTTGTCTCTCTAAATAAATAAATAAATGAAACTTGTCCAGTAGGAAATAACACATGTAAAGGGGGTAGATTATCTGCAGTTACTATTTACCCCCATTAGAAAATGTGCTGGTGCACCATGAAACTCCCGGGCTGAAAATGTGTTCCACTCCAGCGCTCTGCATCGCTCACTTTACTGTATGTACTGAACAGTTCTTCCTTCGCGCATTTTTTTTACTTTCTCCCATGTGTTGTTGTCATCTACACAAGATAGCTGTAGTATGAGTTTAGTTATCAGTTGAAAAGCCTAGTCTGACTCCAAAGTGCGACTTCACGTTTACATGAGTTGCACCAATTCTATCCATGTTTGGATTAATTGGACAGTGCGCTCCGTTTCTCGCACATGCTGGCACAAAGAGCCGAATAACTTTAAGAACAGCATCAACAGCACCAGACAGATTATTGAAGTGGCAAGCAAATGTAATTCATGTGTCAAACAAAAAGTTTTTGCTGTGGCCCAGCAAAACGGTAAAATTAACACAGTGTAAAGGCTGTAAACCCAGCCTTGCGGGTCGTCGACAGTGGGTGCATCAGTCTGGCTGGGGGTCCAGAGGCCAAGGCCAGCTGGTACCCCACGACGCATTGAAAGGGGTTGGAACCTGTGGAGAAGTAGATGAGGGAAATTTGGGCATATTGGGCCCATGGGAGAAACCTCACACACTTAACCTGCCAGTCCTGGCAGTGGCAATGGAGGAACAACTCCCGGTTATGTGTTCCACCTGCCCATTTGACTGAGATCAATTCCCAGAAGTGATGCTAGCCTTGGATGAGAGCTGTCCTGAGGTACTAGACTTACCACGTGCCCTGATGACTCCTTACGGTCTACGACCTGTGCCCACCTTGCTGTGCTTGTGCCAACATCACTGCTCTTGGTGACCGCTGATAAACAGTGAGACCTTAATACAATGGGCTGTTGTAAAAAGGGCTTTACAAAATACATTTTAATTCGTTTTGGTCTAGATCAGGATCAGGATTTGTCTGGAGATCTGCAGCTGCATAAGGTGTACTGCCCACCTCCATCTGAGAGGAATTGGGTTCAGGTCCGTTCCTGTAGGTCAGGGCTTCCCTCAAAATGTTGTCTAGGGGGATGGACGTGGTGATGAGAGTTTCATCTTCACGTCCTCCCATAAGCCTCTACGGAAAGCCATGCACAGAGCATGCCCGTTTCAGCCATGCGGAACATCAGAGCGTACACTGGCGCAGGCCTGTATCCCCTGGTGTAACTGGAGCAGATGCTCACCCCGTCCTTCCCCACTGAATCGAAGAGGGTGGTGAATGAGATTGCCGCTGCCTCACCTCCTTCCCAGATGGTTGTGGCCCACTCCAGCAGGGATATCACCAGTGCGATCAGTGCCTGGTCAGATCGGTATGCTCCAGGTTGCTGCACCAGTTGTCATGGTACCTGGAGCAGGAAGCAGCTACATCAAGGTTTTGCCATCATAACGCTCCGGTAGGGCTAGGTCAGCCTCAGATGCTAGGGACTGCATGGGAGCTGGTGGACAAGGAACATTACTCGAATTTGGCCTTGAGGGAGGGACTTAATGAAGCAACATTTTTTAGTCATGCATAAATTTAACTGAATAATAACAATGAGGACTACAAACAGCTGTGCACAGGACATACAGGGGAGCGTGTAGAGGCAGATTGGTAGTGTACAGATTGTGTACAGCCATTCGCTCCTCTGATTTGTGATGGTAGCCTTATAGGCGATTAAAGAACAGATTTCAATTGAGGAATGAGATGAATGTTCTGGTAACTGAATGACATTTGCAATCACTTAGGCTATTAAATAATTAACCATATTTCTATGAGTAAAAACAGAAATGCTCGGTAGATATAACTTGACCTGTTCTGGGAACTTTCATTCCTGGCCCCCCTTCTCATATTCTGTTTTAATGGATTGCTTTTAACTTATACTAGATATTTTCTAAGACTGCTTCATACTTTTTTCTTCCCCTTAATCTGGAACATGTTGATCTAAGTGTCATCTGTCCAAATCATACTGTTCCAGAACTGAGCTGGCTTTTTTAGATGTCTAATCTGGCCTTTCTATTCTTGAGGCTTATGATTGGTTTGTACCTTGTGGTGAACCCTCTTTTTTTGCTACCATCATTCACCACTGTTGCCTTCCATGGATGTTCAGGCCTTTTTGTGTTGCACAGCTCACTAATGCATTATTTTCTTCTCACAATGTACCAAACTGTTGACTGGCCACTCCTAATATTCCTGCTATCGCTCTGGTGGATTTTTCTATTTTTTTTGCAGCTTAAGAATGTTCTTGAGAGCTCCTTTGACCGCATGTTGTGGGTTCACAGCAACAGCTTCTAAATGTGAATGCCACACCTGGAATCAACTCCAGACCTTTTACCTGCTTAATTGATGAGCAACTAATGAAGAATGAGCCCACACCTGTCCAGGAAACAGCTTGTTATGTCTTAATAACAAGGTAAGCCTTAATAAAGTAATGGACCAGAGGCAGCGTGCAGTTAACGTCAGTCCTTATCTGAAACTACCAGACACAGTACAAGAGCAACCTGCCCAATCAGGGCGCTCATGTACAGTGGCCCAACAGGGCCAATATTAAGGATAAGAAGTATAGAACCCCAATACACCACATTTCCTCCCCCCTTATTTAACAACCTGGCAATAGTAACACAACACCATCACTATAAGAACTTTCATTATAGAATAGGATGTATGGCTACATTTGTAAACTATAAATTCAAACAGTCGAGAGGACGCTACTCCCGTGTTGGATAATGGCTAACGTTGTTTTCCCTGGGGAGCATTGTTGGCCCCTGTTCAATAGCAACGGGGGTACCGGGTCCCCTCCACTTTGGTCATGAGGGGTGGCGGGTGGAGTATCCGTATTGTCCCAGACCTCTGACCTGACCCCTGAGCTCAGGGTGTCCTGCACTAGACACTCGTTCTGCTGGGTGAATGACATCACCTTTGACGCTGGGTCTTTACTAGCCAGCAGCTGGTCAGTGTGGCGCCACATCATGTCGCCCACGGTGCATACCTGGTGTGACAGAGGACCGGTTATTGCCACCACTTCCGCAGGCACCCACTTTGGTCCTCCATGATAACTCCGAGCTAGAACCTGGTCACCGGGAGAGAAGGACCGTGGTGCAGTCGCTCGCCGTCGGGCTTGTTTTTGCTGACAGTGTTGCACAATTTCCCTCCCTGTGGGTGGTTTAATTAAATCCTTGTCCGTGCACAGTTCTCTTTTGAGTAGCAGTGACGCTGGAGATGACTTTGTGGTGCCATGTGGGGTGCTCCGGTAGGTCAACAGTAAACAGTGTAGCCGCTGGTGGAGGGTACCCTGACCCGCAGATGCCTTTAGGCTGTGCTTCAGAGTTTGCACAAACCTCTCCGTTAAGCCATTAGTGACTGGGTGGTAGGGTGCTGACCTAATGTGTTGAACACCATTGACGCCCGTTGTCACTCACCAGTTGATCCGGACTTCCGAACCGACTGAACATTTCTCCCAGTTTCTCCAATGTTTTTTGTTGTTCTTGATATCATGATGGCAACCTCAGGCCACTAACTGTGTGCGGCTACGACTACCAGGAACATCTTGTTCTCAAATGGTCCAGCGAAATCGATATGTATGCGCTGCCATGCCCCAGCTGGCCAATCCCATGGATGAACAGGAGCTGGTTGTGGTGCATTGCGCACTCTCTGACATGTGCTGCACAATTTAGCTTTATCTTCAATGCACTTGTTCAACCCCGGCTACCAGAAGTAGATTCGGGCCACCTCTTTCATGCGCACCATGACACAGTGTCCCACATGGAGCTGTTTCAGTATGGGTCTCCGCAGTGACGGGGGCATGATGACCCTTCTCCCCCACAGCAAACACCCAATCTGCACTGACAGGTCTTGTTGTCTGACCCCATATGGCTTAGTTTCTTGTGAATCTGATATCTTTTTCCTTTTTTTATGACTTTTATTACTATAGACAATACCGGTTGTTCCTTGTGGCAATTTTCACTTGATGTGCTGTAACAGGGGCATCTTCAACTTGGTGGAAGTAAAAGATGTCTGAGTGCCGTGTCATAGGTCTAGTTACAGGAAGTGGAATGCATGAGAAGCTGTCTCCATTGCCATGATTTCCTGTATTTGATGTCATAGTCATGGCCTGACAACAGCAAAGCCCATCTTTGCATCCTACTGGCAGTCAGCGGTGGGATGCATCTATCTGGTCCCAGGATAGCAGTAAATGGCTTGTGATCAGTTAAGAATGTATATCTCCTCCCGAACAGATATTACGGTAATGGAACCTCCTGATTTCAAACACAATGCTCAGGGCCTCACGCTCGGTTTGAGTGTAACTGGATTCTGCCTTATTTAGTGTTCCCGATGCAAATGCTATGGGCTTTTCTGAACCGTCAGGCATAATATGAAAAACAACTGCACCTACCCCATTGGGAGATGCGTCACATGCTAGCTGTAGTGGCAATGATGGGTCAAAGTGCGTCAGTGTTTCAGAGTTCAACAGGACCTCTTTTGACTTGAGGAATGCTATGTGGCATGCAGCCGACCATTCCCAGTTCTTTTCATGGGTCAACAGGTCATGTAGTGGCTTCAATAGGGTGGAGAGATTCTGAATGAACCAGCCATAGTAGTTAAGCAGCCCTAAATATGAGCGCAGCTGATGCACATTTTGAGGAGGTGGAGCCTCCACAATGGCTTTGGCCTTTGAAGGTGCTTTATGTACCCCGGAGGCATCGATCACATGTCCAAGATATTCCACAGAGTACTGGAAAAACTCACATTTTTCTTTACGAACCCTTAGTCCATACTCTCTTAGTCTCTGTAGCATCGCATCCAGGTTGCGAATTTGGTCATAATCATCCGTCCCAGTAATCAAAATATCGTCAAGGTAACACTGCACAACTGGTAACCCGGACAAAGTCTTATACATGGCTTTTTGGAACAAGGTAGGAGCTGAGGTGACCCCAAAAGCCAGGTGGTGGTATCTGAACAGTCCCTTTTGTGTGCTGATGGTCAGGAGTTCTCTGGACTCTTGATGGACAGGCATCTGTAGGTAGCCCTGGTTCAGATCAATTTTTTTTAACTGTTTGCTATGTGCCAGGCCTGCAAACAAATCATCGATGATGAGAAGTGGGTAGTGCTCTGCTTGTAACACTGGATTAACAGTCACTTTGAAGTCACCACACATCCGGAGTGTCCCATTCTTTTTGAGGACAGGCAAGATAGGGTTGGCCCAGTCACTGACACTCACTGGTTCCAGCACCCGACTTGTCACTAGATCATCTAACTCCTTCTCCACATTTGGCCGGAGAGCATACGGAACAGTCCGTGCCTTAAACAACTGGGTACTCCCTGGTTAAATGCTCAGATTTGCTGTAATGTCTTTCATGTTGCCTAGTTCATTTGTGAAAAGATCAGCGTGCTTCTTTAAGATCTTCTCTAACACTGTCTTTCCCTTGTTTAACATTTGTACCGCTGGCCAGTCAATTTTTACTTTGTCCATCCATGACCAGCCCAGCAGGGATGGGTGATAGCCCTGTACAACATACAGTTGGGCAGTTTCAAACATTGGCCATTCAGTTCAGTGCTGACCGTAACCAGTCCTATAACCGCCATGGTTTCTCCCGTATAAGTCTTCAACCCCACCGGTGCTGGCAGGTGGGGAATATGTTTCATGTGTTGCTGATAAACAGTCTCTGACACAAGGGATACCGCAGCCCCTGTATCTCTCTCCATTCATCTTTGAATATACAGTGTCCAGCTTACTTTCTGAGTGCAGTCACGAACATTGTAAAACCTTCTTGGTTTCATTTATAAAAACCCAACCGCTCCGCAATTAACAAAGGCTTCGGCGAGAAATGTGTAGCTAGTGTGTTCACTATCCCATCCTTGTTGCCAATTGTTATGTCTTAATAACAAGGTAAGCCTTAACAAATGAATGAACCAGAGGCAGCGTGCAGTTAACGTCAGTGTTTATCTGAAATTGCCAGACACAGTACAAGAGCAACCTGCACTTTAACCACATATTCATTATTTAACTGTAAACAGCCCAAATAATAACACTTGTGTCAGTGTCCAATTATTTCCAGACCTAACTGTACAACTACTTCCTTACCGATTGTAAGGAAGATTAATATCAATTTCTGTCATAAAACAAAGTATCTTGTCTGGACTGTTCATATAAATTTAACACATTGTTTAGGATCTTGAGTTAGAGGGTTTGGTCTTTTAGCATGGTTTTGCAATGTTTAAAAGGAGAAGTATAGTCAGATTGTACAACAAACAGTGACATACATAATGACTATTGATCCTAACTGTTGAGCAGCTGGTCATAAACATTAAGAAGGCAGGTATGTTTCATTAATCTTCATACTCATAGTTTATTTGACAGTATGATGTTACCAAGGTGTATTCCTAAAGACTATTCAACATGTTTGCTGATGGAGGAATATGAAAGTGATATTTATGTTAGAAAATTGGTTATAAATAGCATTCTACATCCTTGGGATAAATGTATTGTGTTCTACCTTAGACAAACATATGACATTTAAAAGCTACAGTAAGCTTCCATTTACTCTTCATTGTGTATTTAAATTAGTTCCAACACCTCTGTTGTCCTTAAAAATATTTTATTTTGCTTTCTATGATCCTATTCTAGCACTGTTTTTGCATATTCACTGTTTCAAATATTAAATGCTCTTCGCACTGCGTTGTGGTTGTTTAACGTAGTTTTCCTTAAATGTACAAACTCACTAAGTCGCTCTAGATAAGAGCGTCTGCTAGATTACTGAAGTATGTCAAATGTAAATGTTAACGTATGACATGCAGCTTCCATTCAGTTAATTGTTAACATATGACATGCACTTTCAGGAAACCTCCAGGTGGTGGGCCACCCCCCTGCATCATCATGTCCAAGTACCTGAGGCACTTCTCCGCCGTGGGCGACAACCACAAAGGAGCATGCTGTCACACCGAGGTGCCGCATGAGGCTACTGTGGTGCTAGCACCAGCCTCAAGAGAGCCGCCTCAAGGGGGAGGCACCTTTAGAGACTCCCTGAAAAAACTCTATGCCTCAGAACGATTCCAGGTATCTAATAGGAGTGTAGAAGGCAATAGTTGTTCCATTAATCCAACACCTTTGGTTTGGGTTTTCTGAGATAAGACTGCAAATATTTTAAAATATATATTTTCTTAGATGTTGGTTCTGGTTTGGATTGCAACAGTGTCTTGTCTGTTGAGCGTTTGCTTCTGGTTTAGGTAGCTGTGGTCTGCCTGGTCATCCTGGATGCAGTATTTGTGCTAATTGAGCTACTGATCGACCTGTCAATCATCAAGTTGGAGCATGGACACGTTTTGCCTCAGGTGAGAGATAGGAACAAGTGGACTGTTTGTAATGCAACAAATATTTGAGAGTAGGAAACGCATGACCCAAACTATCTTACAACTTCCCTGACCTGTTATGTTTCCCAGGTTTTTCACTACCTGAGCCTGTCCCTCCTCTCCTTTTTCATTTTGGAGCTTGCTGGAAAGCTCTTTGCGTTCCGCCTCGAGTTTTTCCATCACAAGTTTGAGGTGTTTGACGGGGTGGTGGTCATCGTGTCCTTCATCCTGGACATTGTGTACATCACCAGTGAAGATGCCTTTGACGCCGTTGGCCTTCTGATCCTGCTGAGGCTGTGGAGAGTGGCCAGGATCATCAACGGTAAGCGACCCCTCACAGGTCAGGTCCGCCCACAGGTCAGGTTCCCCCACTTTTCCAGTCTATTAGGCTTCGATGAGGAATCACAGAAACTGGACAGGCCAATAACACAACTTTTGGATTTCCATTGTGAACTATTACTAACGGTTATCCAGTGCAAGTTTCAATAATCACAATCTTGACGTCACAGCTAAATGGGTGAATGAATGTGGTTGTGTCCAACTTGGCATATTTTCTCCCGTCACTCAGGAATCCTGTTGTCAGTGAAGGCAAGGGCCGATCACAAAGTTCACAAGCTGGAGGAGACCAATGGTCAACTTGTCCAGCAAGTAAATGACTTACAAGAGCAAAACAGAAAGAAGGTAAGTTGAGCAGCCCCCTACCTCTAAAGAGAAGTTTCAATGCTTCTCTATTTTGGTCATTGAGCAAATCTTCCCTATTCAGAACACTTTATTGTCAGACAATAATCTCAAACTCACCCTTCAATGTTTTTGCCCTCTTTAGGATGAAGAGATCTGTAAACTACATGCTATCCTCCAACAGAATGCCATTGAATTCTGATGCTGGATGATGAACATGGTGTTTACATTGCCTACTTCATTGGAATTGATCAATGAACATTATTTTGAAGGTGTAAACCATTCATACATATTTTGTGTTAGTAATTATGCCAGGAAGAGACAGGAACTCGCACTGTCCAGATCCTAGCCTGGTCTCCGATCTGTAAGATGCCACTGTCCAGAGCCTAGCCTGGTCTCTGATCTGTAAATTGCTACTGTCACTAGTTTCTAAGCAAACTTTAGGATTTATTATAAACAAACTTGACATGAGAACCTACGGTCCTCCACGGATATTTTCACAGATAAGTATGAACAAAAAATTGGAGAAATGAAAAGCTGCAACTTTATTGGCAGAAGGATGAAACTCAAGTAAAGCTTTAAAACTAATAACATTGTGAAAAATAAATCCAAATATGACCTCTCACATTTTACGTAAGTGTTCCCTGGAGTGCACACAGAAAACATGATTTTGGATAAAGAGCCAACATACGGAGAGATCTGCAAAATAACCGCTTAAATACATTGTAGTTTAATCGGGAATCATATTTTATTGGATCTGTAATTATTAAACAATTCTTGCATGTTATGAAATGTATTGTCATAAATTATAAGGTAAACAGGAGGGCAAATTATGTTTAAACTGAAGATGTTGCCTCAGTCTGGAAGATACAAGTGCACAGTTTCATAAATGTAATTACATGTTAATTGTACATTACTGTCAATGTATTAATGGCGCTGTCAATGATAATAAAAATGAGTGCAAATACCACACCTGAAAGTGTTTCAAAATTGGATAGCTTTTACTATAAAATAGCTGGGTATTAGGGGTGGGTGATACTGCAAAATTTGGGTTCCATCCGATACAGTGCTAAATTGCGATACTGATACTTTTTATTATTAAAAGCGGCTAATGTTCTTTCATGTACGTGAAGTGTATCATGTTTTATAAGGTATTTATCATTTTAAATATTTTTTATTTCACCATGTTTTTGTCTTATTTTCAGACATATTAGGTAGTCAAATTATCTCATTGCATTGGAAGATAATTTTGCTTACTTAGCATATTCCATTTTAATTTAGGTACTTATTGTCTTATTTTTTTTGGGGGGGGGTGCAGTGCATTGCAAGGTGAGTGTTGGAATTTCTACCTTCCACCTGTGAGACTTCGTAAAAACTATAGACAGTATAAATGAATGGATGAACAGACACCATTCGTTCCTATGGAGAGCAAGTGAAGTCAATTAGAAGCACTTTTTCAGTGGTCCAAGTTTACTGCGCAGCATGATGACGTAGATGTGACTTCAGCAACGTCTCTGAAAGTTGTCATTCTTCTTGTAGCCGTGCGGAGACGGAGAGCATGAGAAGGAAGTATTTCCAATCCATCAAAACATTGCTGAAATATTTTGTTCCGATGCTCTTCATGGACTTCCTTGTCCATGGGCTTCTCTCTTGACTGCATGCCTCCACCTCCCCCAATTGCCTGCGAGCTTCTCCTGGACTATACGATAAATTATCTACAGTGCGACAGTAAGTCGCGTGGTTATGACACAATAGTGAGCATATTTTCACAGAAACAGGGCATAACGTGAGATACAAGGTAATGGAGCTTTTTATACATTGTCCTGTTTCTTTAGAAATAAACAATGGACAAATAGAGTCTAAACGCTTCAGATGTAAATTTATTTGCTGTCAAATTTACTACTAAAATGAATGGGAGTCTATGGAATGCTAACTTAAGGTGATAGCCAGGTAGCATCAGAATCCACCCAGGGCTGCTTCAACTTCCGGGTCTATGCATAGCCCCTTGCATAGTATGAGTCATTCATTTTGTTCTTTTTCGCGCAGTCACATTACATCTATGATCCAGTATACTGCTCAGTACTAGTACCTGAATCGTTCATATGTTTCTTTTTGGTGCAGTCACATTACATCTATGATCCAGTAT
Source organism: Umbra pygmaea (assembly GCA_016801145.1). Classification (NCBI taxonomy): domain Eukaryota; kingdom Metazoa; phylum Chordata; class Actinopteri; order Esociformes; family Umbridae; genus Umbra; species Umbra pygmaea. The sequence goes on along the minus strand of JACXGM010028574.1, from coordinate 95 downwards.
ACTGCTCAGTACTAGTACCTGAATCGTTCATATGTTTCTTTTTGGTGCAGTCACATTACATCTATGATCCAGTATACTGCTCAGTACTAGTACCT
>JACXGM010028573.1:0-14003 GCA_016801145.1 Umbra pygmaea | reverse complement strand
ATCATTATAAAATGCTATAAAAATAGTAAAATCGTATACAAAATGTTGAATAAACACGTTATTTACTTTACCTGTGACGCTGAGCCTAGGCTAGCAGCTTCAGGTGGGTTGTTAGCCATCTTTGACCTTTGACGCATGCGCATTAGTTGGAATCGAGGTTCGATTACCTGCCCTGTGATGGCAGTGACGTCATTTCAACAGTTTTTTACTCGTACCCACAAACTTGGATTCGTAGTCGTAGAAATCAGAGTTGTACTCATGAAAGTTCAGTCATAGCTTCTAGAGTCACACTCACAGAAAAACACTAATGTCATTTTATTGACTCACGTGTATGAAAACGTAATTTTGCATGCCTTAGTTAATTTACGCACAGATGTTTAACAAGTTGTGCATTCGTCTTATTGGCAGTGATCCTACACCATATCTTATTATAAAACATTTTTTAACAGTTCAAACCATAATTCACACAACAGACAACAGGTCCGATTTCCCAATCTGCCGAAAACTTTTTAACACTTATGTCGGATTTAGCTGTGCTAAATTTGAATAATCTAATCACAATAAAGCCACTATATCTTGTTACCTAGTCAGATACAGTCATATGCAAAAGTTTAGGCACCCCTGACAAAATCCATGATTTTCAGTAATTAGTAATTTAAGTTAGATCTAATAAAATAACTGAAGGACACAGTCATATTTCTGTATTAAAATGAGGTTCATTGGATGAACAGAAAATGTGCAATATGCATCAAAACGAAATTGACCTATCGCCGGCCCCTCCCCCAAAACTGCCATTGTCCAATCACACATAATAGCAACCGTTACAATGTGAGCAGGTCCGACAAACATTGACTCCAAGCAGGACGGTAATGCGGTGCGCCAACGGCGTTTGTAAACCGGACACTGGATACCCAGAGAGATTGTCTGGAGGAGTTGTGTTCTTTCCCTTACCAAAGCCGAAAACACAACGTGAGCGGTCCCTACAATGGATAAAACAGTGTGGACGGCTCCACTCCCAGTTAAATGTGTCTAACATTACGAAGCATAAATACGTCTGCTCAAAGGTAAGGCTAACAACTAACTAGTTACCGTGTTGTCTAGATCTACTAACTAGAGACAAGAACACAACTTGGACCAAATTTATGATTACCATGGATATCATTGCCAGAATGTTAACCTACTCTCTAAGCTAAATTTAACAAGCCCTTTAGCTTTAACCAACATTAGTTAACATGTTAGCTAATGCTAGGTTTGCTGCTGTTGTGTTGGGTCTTTGAGCTCCCCAACTTTATTTTTCATCAGTTTACAACAAAGTTGAACATAGCACCCCAACAAGCAACTTTAATTAATTTTGTTTTTATCTTTCATGTAGCATTTTATGAACGGATAACCTACCCAAGAGCATGACTGGTCCACAAGGCTGTGCTGATTGCGTTTGAGGTACAGGTCATGGTGTTTCTCAGATTTTGCTTGAGACCGTTAAGCATTAGCCTCGACAGTAGTAGTGTCTCCTTCATTGCGTATTTTTATATTTTGAATATATACCTCCACTGCATACTGTAACCCCTTTTGCCTCGATCTTGAAGATATCGCGGAGGTAATGCTCCAAAAAAGGTAACCGACACGCACGGTAAACATTTTCCCGTTATGGCAATCTGTTGCACTGGTCGGGTGTTTGACCATTTGTTTGTCGGACGTAGCAACATTAACTAAGGGGGGCGGGGCTCGGCGAAAGGCTAATTAGACAAGTACATAAATTTGGGCACCCATGTCATTTTGTTGATTTGAATACATGTAGCTACCTAGCACTGATTAATTGGAACAAACAATTGGTTTGGTGAGCTCATTAAGCCTTGAACTTACGTGCATCCAATCATGAGAAAAGGTATTTAAGGTGGCCAATTTCAAGTTGTTGTTCTCTTTGACTATCCTCTGAAGAGTGGCAACATGGGGGCCTCAAACAACTCTCTAATGACCTGAAAACAAAGATTATTCAACATTATGGTTTAGGTGAAGGCTACAAAACGCTATTGCAGAGAGTTAAGCTGTCAGTGTCCACTGTGAGAAACAGTGAGGAAATGAAAGACCACAGGCACAGTTCTTGTTAAGACCAGAAGTGGCAGGCCAAGAAAAATATTGGAGAAGCAAAGGCAAAGAATGGTGAGATAAAAAACAGCCCAAAGACCACCTCCAAAGACCTACAACATCATCTTGTTATAGATGGTGTCACTGTGCATCAATCAACAATTCAGTGCACTTTGCACAAGGAGAAGCTGTATGGGTGAGTGATGCGGAAGAAGCGTTTTTCTGCACACATGCCACAAACAGAGTTGCTTGAGGTATACAAATGCATATTTGGAAGCCAACTTCATTTTGGAAGAAGGTGCTGTGGACTGATGAAACAAAGATGGAGTTATTTGGTCATAACAAGGGGCATTATACATGGCGGCAAAAGAACACAGCATTCCAAGACAAACATTTGCTACTAGTGCTGTCAAACGATTAAAATATTTAATCGCGATTAATCACATTAATGTCATAGTTAACTCGCAATAATCACACATTTTTATCTGTTCTAAATCTTGATTTCTTTTTGTCCCATAATTTTTTTCTTATTTTAATGCTCTTATCTACATGGAAAAGTGGATCGGCTTGCTTTGTGCAAATGTTTTTTTTATTGAAAACAACATTAGCATACTGTCTGAAGTCATCCATTGTCGCCTGGCTTTGATTAGGGGGCAGAGAATTCTTATCAGCTGTGTCCTTTGCCATCACGTGATATTTCAGACTGGACGTGCTGCAATGATAGCTCAGTTCACAACAACCAAACACACAGATCACTTTGGTCTTTTCAATGGAACCATTTGGTAACTTTTTAAAAGTAAACTTTCCATTCAGAATTTTATTGGCATCCATTTCGGCGTCTCACGCTCGCCATGCACTCAAAACATAACGTAGCCTATTACTTTTTGGCCAGCTCGCAACGCAAGCCCAAACAAGTGTGTTCGGCGTGTCTGTTGTTTTGTTTCCGCTCTAGCTAGATCCGGTGTGGTGTTGTAGTTTTTCTAACGTAACTAGTTGTTGCAACAGCATGTGAAAAAAACTACAAAGTTTGCTAGGCCAATTGTTGTGAACTGGATTTGCGTTAATCTCGCAATAAAAAAATTTATGCCGAAAAAATGGGTTTGCGTTAACGCCGTTAAAAATGCGTTTAACGGACAGCACTACTTGCTACCCACAGTAAAATTTGGTGGAGGTTCCATCATTCTGTGGGGATGTTGTTAAAGTTGAGGGTCACATGGATTCCAGTCAATATCAGCAGATACTTGAGAATAATCTAGACAAATCAGTCACAAATTTGAAGATATTTGCAACAAGACAACGACCCAAAACACTGCTCAAAATCTACTCTGGCATTTATGTAGAAGAACAAGTACAATGCTCTAGAATGGCCATCCCATTCCCCAGACCAGAATATCATTGAAAATCTGTGGGGTGATTTGAAGCGGGCTGTCCATGCTCGGCAACCATCAAACCTAACTGAACTGGAGATGTTTTGCAAGGAGGAATGGTCCAAAATACCTTCATCAGGAATCCAGACACTCATTATATGCTAGAGGTTGTTATTTCTGCTAAAGGAGGCTCAACTAACATTGATGGGATTTTTCAGTTGGGGTGCCCAAATTTATGCACCTGTCAAATTTCGTTTTGATGCATATTGCACCTTTTTTTGTTCATCCAATGGACCTCATTTCACTTCTGAAATATTACTGTGACCTTCAGTTATTTGATAGATCAAAATGAAATTGCTGCTCCACCCAATATTTATAATTAATATAATGCTATTTTGAAAATTTGGGTGCTGCCCCTCTTCCATTAATAAGCTAATACCGATGTGTTATTAGCATAGTATTGTGTTTAATTAAAAGTAAATAGATATATTTAATGAAATTAAACATAATAATTAAATCAAATACATTTTTGATTTAAAAAACAGAAGTCACACATGGAGAAATATTGCCAATTAACATGTAACAAGATTAACCCTTGGATCTTGAATACCCTAGGCTATAGTGTGCATAGTCAACGACAATCTAAATACAAAATTATGCTGATTATTCTACATGTGTAACGTTTCCCCTGTATATGTTTAGTCTTGGTGTTGGTTTAGTCCTTTTGTAATCTTAGTTATATCACTGTAAAAAAATTGCTGTAACGTTACAGTAAAATACTGGCAGCTATAATTACCAGTAAAGAGCTGTTTAATTACAGCAGTGTTGCTGTGAACAAGATTACAGCTCATTACTGTATTCTAACAATAAAACTCACTACTGAATTTATTACAACTCTAGAGTAAATTATTAGCAGCTGTGTTGGCAATAAAGTGCTGTGTATTTATGTTATTTCTGTAAAGGTTAAAACTCTATAAACATGAATCAGTAATTAAATAATATATTTTTGTTTTTCACAAGAAATGTCTGTGTTTGAAAGATATTTAACATAGCGACATGGATCAGCAAAATTTGGAAGAAAACTCTTCACTTGGCTAATATGTAAGAAGACCAAAACTTAGTAAGCGTGTCCCACAGTCCATGGAGGCTAACACCAAACAGAAAGGGCTTTGCTATTATGGTTGGCACACAACGTTCCAGAATTGCCAGTAAGGTGCTGTAAATTTACAGCATTGGTATTGTGTTTCAGTTTTACAGCTCATTACTGTAATTTCTGACGTTTACAGTAAATTACTGGCAGCAGAGTTGCAAGTATAGTGCTGTATATCTACAGCATTGGTACTGTTTATTGCATTACAATGTATTACTGTATGTTATTACATTTACAGTAATTTACTGTCAGCACTGTTTTAATTCTGTATATCACAATCACTCCATAACAGTTTGATGTACACCCATGTTAACTTAAGAATATAACAAAGCATAATCAATCAGAGTAAACTGATTGACTGTTTTATCAAATAGTATGCTGATGTGTGCAGAAAAATGTGTTTCAAACACATTCAGGTGATACATTTGTAAGAAAAGCAGCTGATGTTTCCAAAATCTAAAAAGCAACATACTGTAAATCTCAAAATGATCTGTATCAAGCAAATTCATGACAGAAATATCACTTTAGTTTTGGTCTAAAATGTCTAAATCTCACTGTTAGCCACACAACATAATTAAATTAAAATAATTCCCAGCATGCTCTGTTGCAGGTTTTTATTTTACAATTATTTATTTTTTGCATTCACATAGATATATTCATTTGTTAATATAATGCATAATAAAATTAAAATACAGTGATTGAATATACAAATCCACTATAATACTAAATTTGACCTCCCATAACAGAAAAGGTAGTTCTAGTAAAGATACTTTGGTCGTCATCAGCTGAGGTCCCAACAGATTTGGCAGTAGTGCTATATGCTATTTCCAGATCACAATGCATTTGATGTGCAGCCTCATGAACTGCTTTGAAGCAACTGCACGTCACTTTAGAAAGCACCACAGTGTGAAATTTTACTTACTCTGAAATGTGGTCTAGCATGGAATGAAGAATGACTCAGTGGTTAATGTGTTCAATGAATGGAAGGAGTTAACATATCATCACAGAATCTTATCTTAGCCTGCAGGAAATTATGTTAGAACTTATGTCAATTAATCAAATTCAATTACCATATCTTGATCATTAACATGTACAGTCATGGTTGGTAACTTGTTACTAATTGAAAAGGCCATGGCACACCTGTTATTAATTATATTAAGATGTATCATAGAGGGGTGTGGTGTTCAGTCAGTTTTTTGGCCAACCGTTATAGACAGTGTTGTTCCATTTGATATGGTTTAACTGTATAAACAGAATAAGCATTAGGAAGTTGAGCATGGGGGAGATTGTAGGGCGGAAGGAGACAGTGCGACAGTGCGACAGTGGAGGCATGGGGTGTCGTCGCCCGGTCTTGACATGGAGCGTGGGCCGGAAGCTGAGTTTGACGTGGAGGCCTTCTTCAGGTGTCCTAGTGTCGCTGAATATGAGCGGGAGAGAGCAGAAATTGTGGTGTTGGATTTGCTGCGTGAGGGAGAAGGGCGAGGCTAAGGCTCCCGGGGTGGAGGCGGGTTGCGACAACCGTACAGTGAGTGAGGTCGGCATGGCGGGGAGTTCGGATGGGAGTGTGGACGTTGCTGGTGTGGGGGTAGGATTTGAGGAATCACGTTATGTTTGGCGGAAGAAAAAGTGGGCATGGAAGAAAGAGGGTGGTGAGAGTAGTTCGGGAGAGGGTGTAGAGCCGGCAACTGGTGGTGGGGAGCAGGGGTATAAGGTGATGGTGGTGTTTTCAGCCCCGACAGGTAGGATGTTCCACCCGGTGGCACTCTTGGCGGCGATCAGGTTGGGAGGGTGATTGATGCTAGGTGTTTGAGTGGTGGGAGGGTTCTTATTGTGGTGGGTAGTGTGGCTCTGAGGGATAAGTTGCTGAAGTTGGAGGTGTTGAATGGGGGTAAGGTGAAGTGTATGGTGCCTGGGAGTGCAGTGAAGGTGAGAGGGGTGATCACGGGTGTGCCAGAGGATCTGTCAATGGAGGATTTTGAAGAAGATTGTGTCGGATGGGGTGGTGTTGGAGGTGAGATGGTTGGGCAGTAGGGCGTTGGGGTTAGATAGGGTGAACCTCACGGTGTTGTTGGAGTTTGGGGGGCCTTTGCCGAGTAGGGTGCACTTAGGGTATCTTAGTTTTTATGTAAGGGAATATGTATCACCGCCACTGAGGTGTTTTAATTGTCAGCGTATGGGGCATGTGGCTGCTGTGTGCAGAGGGAAGGGTAGGTGTGGTAGGTGTGGGGTGCGCATGAGTATGATAAGTGTGGGGTAGGGGACGTGGTGAGGTGTTGTGACTGTGGTGGGGAGCACAGTGCTGCGTTTGGGTGGTGGGTTGTTCAGAAAAAGATTAAGATGGGTTAAGATGGTGGATGGGGTCACGTATGCGGAAGCGGGTTGTAGGCCCGGTGTTGGAGGATGGTTTGTGGAGTGAGTTGGGTGGAGATGACTTGGGTGGGCCATGTCCGGCCTTGCTCTCCGGTGCTGTTGGTGGCAGGGTATGCACCTTCAGTTGGTTGCGATCCGCCATTACCCCATAGAAGAAGAAGAAGAAGCATTATTGACCGGCCTCACTCTGGTACAGTTGATGGCGGTATTTGCACCTTAAATTGGTTTTGATCCGCCATTGACCCCAAAGAAGAATAAGCATTATATTGGTGTCCTGTTTCTTGAATTTGGTGTGATGGTACGCTCCCAGACTAGGTTTATTAGTATCGATCATTCGTCACCAATCCTGGTGGTCCTGAAGAGCTACCATCTAGACTATTTTCAAATTAGCCCCAATTTAGCACACCTGATTCTACTAATTAGCTGGATGATGAGCTGAATTAAGCTACATTATTTGCAGTTGAAGTGAAAACTTACAGGATGGTAGCTCTCCAGGACCAGGATTGGTGACCACTGGTATAGATCATACACTAATGTTCCTCCCCATTTTCTAGCCAGACAAGCTGCATTGCAGGTGCTGATTTGCAGCAGAAACCTGGGACTTATCAGCCCTACAAGCAAATGTACACTAGAATAGTGGACTCTCACTTGCTGGAATGAAGGTTGAGTATGAACTTTGCCAAATGGGAGTTGTCAACTCATATCTGCAATCAAAAGAATTGCAGACCCCTGAAAACAAGCTACATTTTCCTAACAAAACTGTATCTAAACTGGAATGGTTTTGTTATCATGGATGCACTAAGTTACACTTACTTTAACATGTTACACTTACTTTTAATGCTAAACACTTAAAATTGAATGGCAGTGAAATAACTAAGTAATTGATGTACCACACATATACAAACATGAAGAAAAATGCACAAATGTACCAGCAGTAAAGACTGCTGGGAAATATGATCAGTAAATATTGATTTGTGAATGGTTTTAGTGTTTTATTATGGTAACAATTTGCCTTCAATGTAAGAATTTAGGAAATATGCATTGGCTAATATTACAATGTGTGAAATAACACTGGATAATTTGCTTTCCGTGCCAATCACTTGTTTAATTACTTGTTTAAATACTCAATAGATCAACAAATAGTCCAGTATCTTACAACCCACAGGAGTTTTGTTTTAAAACCGTTTCAAACTATTTTAAAAATATCAGGGATAATGTGCTTAATGTTATTTAAGACAAAAAAATCAAAATTTCGACCTGGCTTTTGCAGCTTTCATGTTTATAAATCTAAACAGTTTAATCTTAAATAAACTAACACCTAGCAAGCTGAGAGCAAAATGTAGAATCTGTTTTCAAACAATTTCACATGAGACCAGGGAACAGCCAGGCTAAAATTAATACTGGAGTCTCATGTGTAAAATCAGTGCTCGCTCTGATCCGAAATAAACGTGTTAAAAATTCATACATTCATTGAAGTTGTTTAGATGGTTTGAAATGGTTCATGAAGTTGCAACAGTGATTTCAAAAAAGTCAGTGATGAGGGCAAATTTTCTTTATTTTTTATTTCTAAATAAAGGCACTATTTGCCATACTGTCAGAAGTGTGTGTATGGCACTGAGGTCCTTGTTACACATCTTTATCACCTTCCCCTGTAAGTAATTTCTACATACTATTTGCACACTGTTAAGAATTAAGGCACTTACCAGCCTGCAAAATGTTTTTATATTTGATCTTGACTTGTTGCCAGGTTCTTTTGCCCAGTCACGTTTGTTCTGTATGAACATTAATTGTAGAAATAAATTTAGGATTAAACATAGTTTATAGAGTTTTGTGCATATGGTTGTAAAACATATTATTCTATTGTGGAAAAGGGTATGTATTTAGGCCTAGTCTTTAGCGTAAATTTCCAGAGGAGCATTAATTCCCTCTGCTCACACTGTCCCAATAAATGTAATTAAATTTGGTTTAACATGTATTTTTTTAAGTTGATCATCACAGCCAATCGTTACATTTTCTGTGAATTGAGCCAATCGGAATTATCAAGTTCACATTTGCACATCTCCCAGCATGCGTTTCTAAGGAAATTTGGCAAATACCAACTTCTAAGTGTTTACAGCTTTCGTAACACACTGACAGTTATTTCAAGACTGTATTTTTACAAATTAGAATATCAAATTGATAAAATATTTAATCTGCTGAATGTTCTATCACCCATAACTTGCAGTGAAAAGAACTGCATTGGTGAACTATTACCACATTTTGACAAATTAGCTAAACTACATAGAATGGAACACTCTTCTCAGTAATGGTTGCAATAAATTACACCATTTACAGTTTATATTAGGTTTGAAAAGTAAATATTAATATTATAATTTAATAATCAAACAAAGTAATTGATACATTAATGCATGAAGCAGAACATACATTAAAACAAACAATTCTTAAAAAGTATAGGTGCAGAAAAGCATGCTGGGAAGTGTCAAAAACTTGAGAGCAAATATGATGTAACTTACAAAATATGCTTTGAGTCAAGATGAAATCTTTAGGTTTACACTTCCCAGGCAAATTTTATTTTGTCTCAATAAAAAATAATAGGTTATACAATAAATTTGTTTCATGTGAGGGTTGGTCTCCGCCAGGGCTGCACTTTGTCACCAATCCTGTTTGTAGTATTTATGGACAGGATATCGAGGCGTAGTCGGGGTGGGGATGGGTTGCAGTTCGGTGGGCTGATGATCTCATCGCTGCTTTTTGCAGATGATGTGGTCCTGATGGCATCATCGGCCTGTGACCTTCAGCACTCACTGGATCGGTTCGCAGCTGAGTGTGAAGCGGCTGGGATGAGGATCAGCACCTCTAAATCTGAGGCCATGGTTCTCAGCAGGAAACCGATGGAGTGCCTACTCCAGGTAAGGAAATGAGTCCTTACCCCTAGTGAAGGAGTTCAAATACCTTGGGGTATTGTTCGCGAGTGTGGGAACAATGGAGAGGGAGATTGGTCGGAGAATCGGCGCAGCGGGGGCGGTATTACACTCATTATATCGCACCTTGTTGTGACGAAAAGAGAGCTGAGCCAGAAGGCAAAGCTCTCAATCTACGGCGCAGTTTTTGTTCCTACCCTCACCTATGGTCATGAAGGCTGGGTCATGACCGAAAGAACAAGATCCAGGGTACAAGTGGCCGAAATGGGTTTCCTCAGGAGGGTGGCGGGCGTCTCCCTTAGAGATAGGGTGAGAAGCTCAGTCATCCGTGAGGATCTCAGAGAAGAGCCTTGCGTCGAAAGGAGCCAGTTGAGGTGGTTTGGGCATCTGGTAAGGATGCCCCCTTTTCAGTGTAGGTAGATATTTTTAACTCCTAAACGCAGCCGCATTTCCTTTTTTGCATATTCTATACTTCACCTCCTCATAACTTTCCATAAGAAGTTGCTGCTCAGTGGGTAAAAAATATGCTGCACGCGTCTTCTCCATCTCTGCATCAGTAAATCTGTGATCGATACAGTGGTCTTTTTAAGAAAGCCGTGAACGTGCACTTATCCCGAATATCTACATCTGGCTTGAAATAGCTTTACCTTTTCATCCTGGCTCGGCAAACGAGCAAACGATTAAGCCACGATAAGCTGCGCTTTTTCAGATATCCTGGATTTCTTTATTCTACTTTTGTGCAATACCCCCCAGGTACTCAAGATAGCAATATAACCAAAATTATCCTGAACACACCTTCTTGTTAGACCGTGGGTTCAAATATGGGCGCAGGTGCATTTGCTATTTAAACGACGTGGGCGCTTGACAGGAAATTGACAACTGCGATAGGGCCCCATATCTCGCAAGACAAAAATGGGGCTTTCAGGAGTCATGATGAAAGTAGCACATCTTTAAACAAAGGAAACATTCTTGAACATGTTGATATTGGATAGTATCAATCACATCCAGCCCCAACAGAAAAAGCCACAGATGTCTCTGTTATCCTATAAGACACAGAATTACATCATCAAGGCCCTTGCCACTTATGTCAGAAGAGTCATTCTCAAAGAAATGGATGAATCAAAAATATTCTTCATTCTGATTCATCAAACTGATGTTTCCCATGTTGAACAGGTGTCTTCTGTTGTTTGTTTTGTCGATGATATGGAAATCAAGAAGCGATTCTTACAAATTTGTGAGATGACAGGAACTACGGGTAAAGAATTAGAGAGTGTTGTAATGGCACTCTTTGAGGAAAATAGGTTAAAAAATGAAAAAACAAACAGAAAATCCCAAAAAAGTGAAAGGTACATCAATTTGGTGCTGCTTCAGTCCGGCTATGTGCCTTGAGTTTACGGGTATGGTGCGTTTGACCAAGTGCCGTGTGAAAGCAAACCGAACCAATTGAAAAATGCAACAATGTTGCAACTTCACCCCTGAATCGCAGAGTTCACTGAACTATAGGTGTGTAAACGACCTTAGAGCTTGTCTAGCTCTCAAGACAATTTATAGAGGTTATCTAACTGTAGTTTGTAACTTTAGCATACATTAAATATATTTTATGAGCCAAAAGAATTATAACGCAATTAAATCCAGCACTCTCCAATTCCTCGTCACAAAAAGGCAGCCACAATGAACTTCTTCTTTGATGTAATGTAACACGTATTATGTTGTAATGTATTGTTTGTAACCATGGTGATAGTGACAAAAAAAAGGATAAAAAAGCATATTTGCAACACGTCTGCGTCGTGCTGGAATAGAAAACAGAATACATGCAAAGTGTCCGCAAGGATTCGAACTCGCAATCTTTGGTATGTGAGTCGCATGTTTTTACACACGCCCACCATCCCCATCCTGCCAACCTGCAAAATCTATGCTATTTACACTCTGCTATGTCAAGATGGGATTCCATGAAACTGCCACGGATTTAGAAGTTAAGGATCCATGTTTATTTCACAGATTTTCCATTCCATTCCGTGAAACTGCCACAGAGTTTGAAGTTAAGTGTCCGTGGTAGTATCACTGATTTCTGAGAGATCACGTTGCATCGAGACATGTTAGCGCAGCTGACCTCTTTGTTGCTGTTGCAAAACTATCTAGTGAGTCCACAAATTGCCGCAAATCGGTCAATGCGGAAGTAGGCCGTTAGAGCTTTGCACTAGAATGGTACACCACAAAATGGCTGCCACTCTACTATATTGATTTGAATTGGAATGGCATTTCTATTCATTCCATTTCTATGATTTGATGGAATTGTTTTGGACATACTAACTAAAGCATTTACATTTAAAATTAGTTTTACAAAATACTTTACTGATCAGACTGTGCTACCTTCGCTTCTCAAATGATGTGCATTAAAACATGCTGACCACATGCCATGAAATATGTTGACCAAATAATACAATAATAGATAATGTATCCTGTCAGAATAATAGAGGAGTATAGCATATTACAACTGAAGTAATCTTTTAAAGCTGTTCATATTCATATCATAATGTGGTCATATGTTCAGCTAAATAAATAATTCAAGTAATAACGTAGCTCATAGCGTCTGTCACAATTTAATGTAGTCTAAGTTACCTAGCAGCTAGACTAGTTATTCAAAGCTAGCGTTAACAACCTACTTGCCCAGTCAATGATGATGAGTCTTCAAGTCTGTGAGTTGATTGAAGTTACAGTTTTCCCCGATTGCTAAAACACTAAAAGTGAATGCTCAGACCAAAGCATCGAAACTGTAAAGTTTGCATGCATTTGGTACACTCAGGCACCAAATGAATAAACACAATGTCGGCATGGCACCGCAAACAATTCTGTAACACACGGTGCAAAACACTACACACATCGTGCATGTGGTACACACATTGGCCAGTGATGAAACACTCTCCAGTCAGCACGTCCATTCAATAGTTGAAAAACACACACGACATTAGCAACAACCCCGCACACACAGTAAAACACTTAACCGGTAATTGAACACCAATAAGTCATTATACATATAATTCCGGTATTAGCACCTGTTGTGAAACAATCGCAAATATGGAGGCTTAAGGACCAAGGGGAAGGAAAAGACAAGGAAGAGAAGAGGGAGAGGAGAACAAGGAAGAGACGGGGGAAGAGGGAGAGGAGATAGAGGAAGAGACTGGTAAAAACCAGACATTGGGACTGAAACATCATCGGCCAAAGGGCCATCGAGAACGTCGCCGGGCAGTGCGGGGCCAACATCACCATGTGTGCCGCCATTAGTGGCCACCCTGGGTCCCTATACAACACTGCACACATACTGACATTTCTGCATGTACTACATGCCGCGGTCACATAGGACAGACCAGGGCAGCCCATGTTCGTTGACATCTGGGATAATGTCAGTTTCCACCGGGCTGCTCTGGTCTGGGACTGGTTCGCCAACCACAACCATTTCACGGTGCTGAACCTGCCCTCTTATTTCCCATTTCTCAACCAGATCAAGGAATTATTTTTGGCATGGCAGTGGAAGGTCTATGACTGCCAACCACATGCACACATGCCGCTCCTGCGAGCAATGGAGGAGGCATGCAGAGACATCGAGGTGGGGTCAATCCACGGGTAGATACACCACGCCCGGCGATATTTTCCTCAATGCCTGGCGAGGGAGAAAATCGCCTGTGATGTGGACGAGGTGATGGGGCCCGACTTCAATCGACGGCATAATCTCTGTCTTGTAATGGGAGTTTTTGTGCTACCTGTATACAATGTATCACTGAGGCTTGGTTGCGGGAATAAAAACGGTTAAAAACTACAAATGACAGATGTGTCTTGAGTAAAGTTGACCAGTGTGTTGTGTCTGTTTGACTGTTTATTGTTCATGTGCATGTGTGTTAACTATCGATCTGAAAAGGGCCTTTTGAAGTCAGAGTGTTAAGTTTTTATTGCAGAATGGCAGTTTTGACATGGCAGTTAGATGTTAATCTCCAAGTGTTGTGTAAAGAATTCTTGTGTGTTGAGTTTTGAGACGATAATGATGATGAAGCTGGCTTGTCCAAATGTGTGTTTGCATACCTCAAGCGACTCTTGATTGTGGCGTGTGTGCAGAAA
>JACXGM010028572.1:0-14003 GCA_016801145.1 Umbra pygmaea | reverse complement strand
CTCCCACTTTCCCCATGACCCTCCCACGAACGCATATTGAAAGCGCAACTTGTCTCTTGTCGCTCATGTGGCACGCAATCTGCGATTTTACCCAAGTGCGCCTGGTTAGTAAATAGCCCGCATTGGTTACGTCCGTCTTTGCGACCAATTAGCGCCTGAAAACAGGCGCAAACGGCTTGATAAATCTAGCCCTGAATTTGTTTGGGTGTTCTAGTAACATCTTTCCTGCATCTACAGAGTGCTAATAAAAAATGTGCATGCAACAGGGAATGGTGTTGGTACACTTTGGTGGTGTAATTTTGTGGATCATACACACATTGTTTGGGTGTTCTAGTAACATCTTTTTTGCATCTACAGAGTGCTAATAAAAAATGTGCATGCTACAGGGAATGGTGTTGTTACACTTTGGTGGAGTGTGGCTGTCACACTATGGTAAAGAATGGAATGGAAAGTCAATGTTTGCTGCTTGATGTTGCAATGTGCTTAACTACGTAGACACTTAAATTGTATTCCGCCCTATATGTCGAGTACTGTTACTTAATACTACATAGATGCTTCTCTTGTTTTCCATCTTACAAGGTGAGAGTTCATTGTTTCGGGCATTACCGTTGCCCGTCTACTAAAAAAAATATTAACAAAGATGATGACAACTTGCTCTTGCTTCCAACCTCATTTGTATCAGACAAATCAAAACAGTATGACTACAAAATTACTAAATGACTGACCCTAACTTATGGAAGTAGCAAGTTGGAACAGACAGCATCAGAGCTACGGGGGGAGATCTTGCAAAGATTGCAGAGGACCTACATATAGCTCTGCTGCATCTTAAAAGCCTACAGTACCTCCCAGGGCTCTCAAGTTTTGAAGACAGGCAAGAGTGACATCCCCCATCAGGGGGTCAAAGGGGGGGGCAGGTTAGATGGGTCACGGGAATGGGGGTGTTTTATTAATAACAATTATTAGTGTTTTGGTTGTTGTTATTAATAATTGCTCAGACTTGCAAAAGAATTTCCACATTTGAAACAGTTCAGCTCAAGCCTAGCCATTTTCAGGGTCATGATTGAGGACAATGTCCCGTCCAGAGATAAGCTGTTTTGTTTTGAGGTTTTGTTCTAACCAACCATCGAAAATACCCTCTCGGCATCAGCATTAAAATTTGGAAGCAATAAAAACAAGGCTGCGATCTTTGATAGCCTTCGAAATTGGTTCAAGACAGTAGGGCTGCACAATTAATACATTTTTTATCATGATCACGATTTTGGCTTCCCACAATCAAATTCACGTGATCGACCTTCAAAGACACCCGATGCTCTAGAACAGGGGTGGGCAATTATTTTTGCTTGAGGGCCATATTGAACTTTTGAAACCAAATTAAGGGCCGCATTTTATAGCGATGCAGGAAATGGAAATGTTATTTGATTAAATTAACCCAGCCCCATACACAGTTAGGTGCGTATCCTACAGAAAAAAAATGTTTTGTTTTGTAAAACCTTGTTTGACTGTAATGTTTTTAGTTTACCAAAATATAGTCAGTGAAAAGTACCCAACTTTGAGACGCGATATATACGGCTTGTCATTAATCCACATGGACAAACCACTTCTCATTATTTGCATTGGCAATATTTTATCAGCGGAACCCCCTCTTTCCAACCATATTGGTACCATGTTGGTATTGTGCAGGATGATGTCCTACATCATTTCAGATTTGCTATTTTGTCATTTTCACATCCTACTTCCTGTCTGTAATGTGTTTAGTAAAAAAGGCAAAAGTAAAAAAAACATGACCGACTTTGAGGCGCGATCGCTGTCGGCTCTGATAAACCCACATGGATGAGCCAACACTCATTATTTTCGGCTGATCTTCGTCTTTCCAACGGTACCAAGCTTTAGTTGCTAGCATATACGGTACAATCAGGCGATACAATCACGCTTGACGCTCAAGAGCATTGGTAGACTGTGGGCCAGATCAAAGTGGGCCAGACCCGGTGGGCCGCATCTGACCCGCGGGCTGTAGTTTGCCCACCCCTGCTCTAGAACATCAAGCGCGATCATCTCGTACATGCTAGCAGAGGTGGACATTTACTTGAGTAAAAGTACTTTTCTGAGTAACTCTAAGTTCACAAGTTTTGGGAAGTCCCTACTTAAGACCAAATTGATCAGGTAAAGGGAGTTCATCATATACAAACAAGTTGTCATTTTTTGTATCAAACAAGTTGTGAATTTGGAGGTCATGACTTACTCTGTGTCAAATTGATGCTTGGAGCTCCAGTCGCTTCCAGTGGAAATCATGTGAACATTTACAGGATATGATTTTTTTCATTGGTTGTTGCATTAAAACTTACCCAGATACAATAGTGATATTTTCTGATTGGCTGTTGTGTAGCCCATTTATTTTTTTGTGATTGGCTGATAAGTGGCAGGCTCGACAATCCAGGGGAGACGCGTTTAATTCCTGCCGGTTCCATAGTGAGAGCGGAGCGGCATATTAAATATATTATATAAAAAATATTCGGCGTGAGAAATACAATGTGTGGCGGGAGTGCGTAACAAAAGAGTGAAATGAGTGACTGTCACGCTCAATGCGTGACACTTGAGAGCCCTGGTACCTCCACTCCAGCTTGAGTTGCTGCATGTTCTTGATCAGCCCACACTGCTCGGGTTGCCACTCTCACAGCCGCCCCTAAGGAGCCTGCGACTGTCTTCGCCGCTGCTGCAAGAACTTACGCTATCTCAGCCGCAACTGTCCAGTTTGCCGCCTTTGACGCCGCCACTGCCTAGCTTGCCGCTACCTCAGCCTCAACTACCCAGCCTGCTGCCACTACAGCCACCGCTAACCTATATACTGCTGCCAGAGACGCAACAACCCAGCCTGCTTGACGCAATCCCTTTCACCACAGTCGCAGACACCTCTGGCTCCATTTCAGCAAATCTACCCATGCCTGCACCTTCTGCAGTGCTTCCTGAGGATGTTTCTCCCCTCTGAGGGACCCAGGGGTGCCAAAGGAGAAAACAATACCTTAATTCCCCTGGATCTTTTTTGGGGGGGTGTATAAGGAGCTGGGGCTGGTCGGCTGGAGTGGCCAGGAGGTCTCAGGGACTCCAGGGGCATCTAGAGGCTGTTAAGCTGACTGATGACGAGAAGAAAGAGGAACTGGGAAAGCAGACTCCCACCGTATTTGAAGATAAGGGCTTTGAGGGAAAGATGGATGGCAATGAGAAGGTCAGATCCAATGTTCCCAAGCGTTCTACATTGAAGCTGAGCAGGATGACTCGCTTGTCTGTGTGGTGTCTGTGTGGTGTCTGTGTAGTGTCTGTGTGGTGTCTGTGTGGTGTCTGTGTGGTGTCTGTGTGGTGTCTGTGTGGTGTCTGTGTCCTGATGTGATTGATGGCGCAGGAGATTAGAGAGGCCGTGCAGGTAAAGGACAAACCACCCAACACCCCCCCAGGGAGGGGCAGTCGTTCTTTAGCCTAACTAATTACTGAACAAATATGCAGGAAAAAAACATTACTTTTACATACATCTTGGTGTCTAGTCTAAGCACTGGAAAGCAGACAGATCTGCCTACAATGTTTACAGCAGTACAAATCCACTGTTCTAACAAAGCCACATGCAGCAGAGCTCCAATAGCTCGTCTTGTTGGTACTGGTCCACAAAATCTGCAGAGCAGAGAGGCGGTGTCTGTGTCTACACCGCTGAAGGAGAGGCTGGCACAGGGAGGAGACAGGGAGATGGGGAGGGTGATGTGTCAGGGAAGGACGCCCCCCGTCCCCCATCGTGGGGATCCTCTTCTCCTCTGCACTTCTTTTCCAGCTAGGAGACTAAAGAGCTGGGAATCACAGCTGTCAGGGTTGGCACGCCGAGCCTGGACGAGAAGTCTTGACAGGAGAGGCTGAGAATGGTGGATAATCCCTCCAGGAATAGAGAGTGAGAGGGAAACGCAGGGAGAGAAAGGGGGTAGAGAGAGATGGTGGAGCAAGTTAAAGGGGGATATAGGGAGCGTAGAAGAGAAAAAATGACAGAGGGACAGAGAGGGAGAGAGTCAGTGAGAGGAGAATAGAGAGAAAGACTGGGTTTTGCAGCCATCTGGCCTATGCACTGTTCCGGAACGGGACACTAGCATCTGATGATGAAGATGACGAAGGAGAAGGAGGACAGGGGAGGAGTGTTTGTTGAGTTTGCTGTGTGTATAAAGGTTTTCAAATGGTTTTCTAATCTGGAACACATAAATACTTAAACATTTACTGTAAATCACCTTGCTCTTTTATGAACATTCATACTCTACAGTTTGTTTGAAATCCTCGCACAGAACCTAGACTAAATATTTAAAGTTGATCTTTGTGATTCTATTTAAAGGATAACTAAATAGTTTTCTTATTATTACTTACTTAATGGATTTTAATTACACCACATTTTCAAGTCACCAACCGTTAAGGTATAATTGGAATTTCAGTGAACAAACCACCTGTCACACTTTTGTAGCGGTTGATGTGTATACGGTGAAAGGAGAGAGACCGAAGTAGGTACAGTATATGATGGCTGTTGATGGTGATTTAATATCGATCCGGAAACATACATACATTGTATTGCAGGTGAACTAAATAAAGCGAGTAGCACAACGGATAAACCTAGATAGCTTACATGCTCTTGTAGTAGCAAGGACACTTAGCTAACATAAAGGCACAGAGCGTACACATTACTTCCTGACTTTAAACAGTACACTTTTCACAACTGACATAGACGAAGTTTCCGGAAAGTCTTCTCCTACAATCAGCAGCAGAATGTACTTGTAAGTTAACTCAATGGGCCCTATTTTAACGATCTAAGCGCATGGCGTGAAGCGCATGGCGCAAGTGTGCTTTGGGCGTGTCCAAATCCACTTTTGCTATTTTAACAGCGGATAAAATGTTCCATGCGCCAGGCGCATGGTGTAAAAGGGTTGTACTAAGTGTCTTCATTAATTCATTGGCGTGTTTTGGGGCGTAACATGCAATAAACCAATCAGAGATTCATCTCCCATTCCCTTTAAGAGCCAGGGGCGTTTGTCCCTTTCGCGCAATGCTATTATGACGGCAGATTTGCACCGTAATATTTTTATTTGTAATCTTTTGCATGTTTTTGTGCTGCTGCGCTTCTCTGTGTGTGTATAACAAGCATAGTGTGCATGCGCAGTGCATACGCCTAGGTGCATTCGACTAATTTGCTGTTAATATAACAATGACATGCTGCGTTATTGACTTTACCCCAGGTTTTTGTTGGTCAATGACGCGATCACTTTCCGATGCCTCAAGATAGCAATAAACCAATAATTATCCTAAACACACCTCCCCGTTAGACCAGCACTCCCATGGGCGCAAATATGGGCGCAGGTGCATTTGCTATTTAAACTATGCAGGCGCCTGACGGGAAAATGACAGCTGCTTCAGTCTTAAACTACCAAAGACACCTGCGTTCAGACTTTGCACTGCATTGCGCCGGGTGCAAGATAGGGCCCAATGACCGACAACCTCTTCCTCAATTTGGCCCGCATATATAGAAAGAACTAACTAGCTACCCTACACAGCTGACCTCAATCATTAATCAGATCTAACCTAAACTACACCCTAACCTAGCAGTGCCAAACTGGGAAAAAGGTGTCAGTCTTAAAGGGACATTGCACGTCTTTTAACAGAAACCATAGAACTAATAACATCATGCATAGCATTGAATATATTAAGATCAACACAAACAGAATATGCACCTAAATAAACTGATAAATAATATGGAGTCCATACTCATAGTTCATGTTAACTTCAGCCCACACTGGGCTGGATGTTACACCACCCAATGTAAACAGTATTTATTTTATAAATAAAGACACTCTAAATGCACTGTTCCAAATTATTATGCACAACAGAGTTTCAAAATATTTCATAGGTTGTAAAGAACTGAAAATGGTCATTTGTTGAATTTGCAGCATTAGGTAATATCTAAAATGTAAATAATATAAATATGTATTAATAAATATACTGAAATCAAAAGCTATTTCAATCAAACACATCTTAACAGGGCAAGTTACTTGTGAGATTATGGAGAGTTTCTGTTTGAATTTCTTTGCAGATGTCAGAATAGCCTTCCAGAGCTGCTGTTTTGATGCGAACTGCCTCCCACCCTCATAGATATTTTGCTTAAGGATGCTCCAAAGGTTCTCAATAGGGTTGAGGTCAGGGGAGGATGGGGGCCAAACCATGAGTTTCTGTCTTTTTATGCCCATAGCAGCCAATGACACAAGGTATTCTTTGCAGCATGAGATGTTGCATTGTTATGCATAAAGATGATTTTTATGCAGAAGGCACAGTTCTCCTTAATTGTACAATGGAAGAAAGTGGTAATTTTTATCTGTTCTAAATGTCTCTTGATTTTTTCTTGTCCCATTCTTTTTTTTTCATTTTAATGCATTATCTACATGGAAAAGTGGATTGGCTTTTTGCTAATGTTTTTTTATTGAAAAAGTCAAGTGATATTTCAGACTGGACGTGCTGCAATGATAGCTCAGTTCACAACGACCAAACACACAGATCACTTTGGTCTTGTCAATAGAACCATTTGGCAACTTTTAAAAAGTAATCTTTCCATTTTGAATTTTATCGGCATCCTTTTCGGCGTCTCGCGCTCAACATCCACTCAAAACGTAACGTAGCCTACTACTCCTCTCTGGCCAGCTCGCAAGCTCAAAAAGGTGTGTGCGGCGTGCCTGTTGTTTTGTTACCAGTCTAGGTAGATCCGGTGTGGTGTTGTATTTTTTCTAATGTACTAGTTGTTGCAACAGCATGTGAATAAAACTACAAAGTTTGCTAGGCCAAAAAGGCTGTTAATCTCGCAATAGAAAATTGACGCAATAAAAATGGGTTTGCGTTAACACCGTTAATAGCACGTTTAACTGACAGCACAAAAAATGTGTCTTCATGTATTTCTGGGCCCACTGCAACTGTTTCTGCTTGTGAGCATTGGTTGGGGGGGGGGGGGCAAATAGTACGTGTATGCATAACTGCAAGCCTCTGGAGGATCCTAAACCTTGAGGCACCAGCAGCTTCAAATACCTGTTTGCTGCTTTGTAATATGTGCAGAATGTGGTTTGGCATTGTGCCCCTGGAAAATGCAGGGACGTCCCTGGAAAAGAAGATGTCTGTATGGCAGCATATTTTGCTCCAAAATGTGTACATATCCTTCTGCATTAATGGTGCCCTCACAGATGTGCAAGGTACCAGGGCTCTCAAGTCTCACGCATTGGGAGTGAGACCCACGCATTTTAACCCATTCACACGCTCACACGCCACACCTTGCATTTCTCATGCAGAGAAATTACCAGGATAATGCCCACCAAGTTGCGCCGCTATTTTTTAAACAGTAGTACAGGTAGAGGAATCAATTGACCCTTCGCTAAGCCACGCCTGAAAACCGCCACATGCCAATCGTGGTTTAGCAACCGTAAATAGGCGCGGGAGGTCTGTCAAGCTTTCGAGCGAGGGAAACATGCCATACAATTTGTGTGTTTCCTATTTGAATGGTCAGTGTATAAGGCGGCTGCTGCTTATGCTGGGATCTATAGGCTTTAGCTTCAATTTTGATTAAATTATTCTCTAATCGGTTGCATATTATGTCATGGATATATCCCTCAAATGCATACTGCAGTCCCTTTTGTCTTGCTCTCTCAGATATTTCACCTGTTTGCCAAAAATGACTCATTATCTCGTAAGAAATGTCTGACACCGGTGCATACATACTGTAATAGACGTGCCATGCACGAAAGCTTGTCAGGCGTAGCAACAGTAAATAAGAAGGGTGGGGCTTAGCAAAGGGTCATTAGAGTTCCCCATATAGTTCAGAAGGCCCTCCAAGGACCAGCTAATCAAAAAAATATATATATAACTACCGAACATATACATTGTGATTCACGCACTCGCTCAACACATTGATTCAGTAGTTACAGAAGAGGACAGCTGCCACACATTGATTCACATCTCGCTGAAGTGGCTACAGACTGATCAACATGGGAGAAGACCATATCCTATGAGTACAGTAAGTCATCTCATCATTGCTGGGGAATATATGTGTCCAGGCAGCTGGTATGTTAGCTAACTGTTTGACCAGAGTATGTGAACTAGCCTAGCTAGCTGGTTGAATCCCTGCTAATTTCATCAGCTATTCTGACACTTGTTTTATTATTAGTTCAGGACCCGTTATTCACAAAGCTTTTCTCTTCTTATTCCACCACTAAGAGTACTTCTAAATTGCACTTAGTTAAATTGCAGAAATCGTTTTATCTTAAAAGTATTTCACTAAGCAGTTGAGACCAACTTAAGATGATTTACAAGTTCAGCTTTGCTTGATGGCTCATTTTATAACAGGCCTACCCATAATAATTTGGAATATTTTTTGTTTTTTTAACCTCCCGGTCCACGTTGTGAAAAACTTTGGTCTAGGTTATTTCATTATATTTTATCCAGACAATGCATAGTAAATGAGCATTCTTTCATGACAGTGATAACCGCTGGCCTGGAACCACAGTGTTTCAAATGGGAGCCACCAACCCCTGTGCTGAAGGCCTCAAAACTTGCTATCAACACCTACAATAAACAACACTAACCATTATCACACACAATTAAATAAATATTTTTTATTTGTACGAATATGTCATTTATCAGATCAAACCCTGTCCCCACCCAAAACCCCTGCCACAAAAACCTCACTCTGAACTCACTTGAGTTACACATGCCATGGGCAGTGACACTTCCCCACACCATGACAGATGCTGGCTTTTGGACCTTATGCTGATAACAGCTTAGATGGTACTTTTCCTTTTGGGCCCAGAGAACACAATGACTGTTTTGTCCAAAAACATTTGGACTATTTGAAATGTTGACTCATTGGACCACTGTGCTTCTGTCCATCTCAGTTGAGACTGAGCCCAGAGAAGTTGACAGCACTTCTGGACAGTGTTGATGTATGGCTTCTGGTTTGCATAGTAAAGCCTTATAGGTACACTGTGTAGGAAGTTCTACCATCTAGCGGTGAAATTGTATTTTGCATTCAAACTAATAATTTCAAATGCGTGTTGCAACTACAGTAGCCGTTATGTATCAAGAAGCTATGACAATATGTCTTCCAATAGACAAAAATAATATTACAACTTGATGGAAGGCGTAACACCATCATGAAAAGTAGGCTACTGATGGAGGTAGCTAGTGGGCATGAAATACATAGCCTATGTTGCTATTCACAAACGAGGCTGTTTAGCTTTTAACTATACATGTTCTACTGTTATGCTGCCTATATAATGAATTACACAACCAAGCAATGAAAAAAAGCTTGTAATTTAGACCGTAACATTGCCCTGTCGAAGACTTCAGCGTCCCTTTGAAAGTCTTTCTCCTTCATTAGCTCTTTCCACCTGGGAAAGGCTACCCTGACGTTTACCCTCGTTTTTTGAATTTGCCGGTCACGTTGCCTTTTTAATTCTCTTTTTTTGCTTTTTTGGCGCTGAGGATTCCTTCTCCTGTGGATCCTCCGTTAGGAACTAAAGTGCAGTGCAGGCCTTTTTGCAGGGGCAGGGGCAGTGACAAGCACCTCCCACTGATCTCCTTCTCCGTTTCAGCTGTTTTCAGTCACGTAATGCTGGCTCTGAACGAAAACACAATGTGGATAGGCTAGACAGGTAGGCTAGGGCTTTATGTACCTCTCTGTGATTATAGTTTTTCAAAAAGGCGGAACAACATGGACGCCTCCTTGGACTTGCCCATCCTATGTAAATACAAATAAGAAATTCTTTAATTACGAGGATAAGTCAGATCATTGGCAGAGGTAATTTTATACCATTGAGGACATATTTATGAATAAAGACATTGATTTTAGCTAATAAAATATGTAAAACACTATACAGTGTCCCTTTAACTTGCATCTATTGATGCAGTAGCGAATGGCATTGACTGACAAAGGATTACCAATGTATTCCTGCACCCATGTCAAGATATCTATTACAGAGTCATGATGATTTTTAAGACCGTGAAGTCTGAGGGTTCGGAGATCATGCGCATTAAGAAGTTGTTGTTGGCCTTGCCCTTCACGCATCAAGATTTAAACGGATCCCTTGATTCTTTTTTATATTGTGCACTGTTGAAGGTGAAATGCCCAAAATCCTACAAATTTTTCTTTACGGAATGTTGTTCTTAAAGTTTTGGATTATTTTCTGACATCTGTTGGCAGATTAGCAAACCTTGACCCATCCTTACTCTTGAAGGACTAGGCCTTTTTTGGAGGCTCCTTATATACTATGATTACACAGTTGCCTCACATGTTTCAAATCACCTTATTTCAACTTGTCACATCGCTATTAGTCCTAAATTGCCCATACCATATTTTTTGGAAAGTCTTGCCTGCATCAATTTTAAAATAAATGTTTACCTTCAGAAAACTATAAAGTTGATTAGGTAAAAATCATATATGTTTTTTGTTTCAATCAAAGTCAAAGTACATTTAAAAAGCATGACAGTACAAAGATATATTATATTAAATTAGAACACCAATAAAACTCTAGTTTGTCTAGGTTCCTAAATCACTTTAACTACATTGTGTATGGATTGCTCACATCTAGCAGTGAAATTGTATATGACAACCAACTGAATACCGTTCTAGCCCCTCCCTCTATTATGCCAGCAATGTGAACTCTGATTATTTTTTCAAAACAATAGCGCTCCTTTTAATTCATTGCAATAATCAATGCTAATTCATATAGCTAGTGAATTGTAACCAAATGCAATTGTATTGTGTGTATAGAAACAATAAGAGCATGTGATAGCAAAAAATAATAATTTTACATGTTTTATTAAAAACAGTAACAAATATGTTGTACACACAATTTAAATGAATATATTGTGTGTCTCATGTGAAAACACGATTTGAAAAACATTCACTAAAATCTGTGCAATGAATTAACAATGACTATTGTAATTAATTACGAGCGTTATTATTTTGAAATGGAAAATCTGAGTTTGTGTTGCCAGGCGAACGGTTCTTGCCTACTGTATAACTAGGGCCAGCGCTGCCATTGCATGTCCTTGAGAATAGGTGTGATCCTCCATAGTCAACAGGGTTTCAAATCTGCAGACAGTCGTGAGTAATCTCCCCCTGGCAGTCGTCACGGTGCCACTGAGTGTAAAAGCGCAAAAGGCAGATCTTGAATTTCCAGGTATGTCCTTCTTTGGCTAATGTAGATGGAGGCATAACATGGCTGCCGCAATTCGAGTGACTCCATTGTGAGTATTCTGAATGGAAGATTCTACGCTTACGAGAATACTTTGATTAGTTGGTGGAAATAATTACACATGAATGAGCACATATTTTTTAAAGAACAGAGGGGTTTTTGTTAAGAATCAACTAAAAAAATACACAATGTAGCTTTAACTTGCATATTCAAATCAGCAGGTGAACTTGCATTTCCAAGATAAACTAACATGAACAGTGTACCAACGTTACAGTCACGGGCTTTTGCAAAGTTTGCAATTTAGTTTTTTGAAGTTGTTTTGTTTATTTTCATCCCCTCCCATTTCCCACTAACCATGCCTTGTCGGCAGCTCCGCAACTCAACACATCTGTGGGATGGTAAGGGGCATGAACATGGTTCATCCAACCACGTTGCACAGCCACTGATTCTTTTCGCACTGCTCATCCAACACAGACGCCTTGAGTCAGAGCATGCATGTGATGATTATGTTCACCAACTTTACTCCGCAACTCTACCATTTTCAGTCGTCTGACCTGCACACAAGAAGTCACTGGAGAGTGACTTGGCAGGATAAACAATCTGACTTATCTAACACAAATCCAGTGCAGCACTATGCCAATTTGCGCTGCCTCGTGCAGGAGGTCTGGGGAAAGTCAGAGAAATGCATAGTCAGGGTCGAACCAGTTAAATTATTTTGGTCAAACACCACACCAAACCCTCTGTCCCCCTGAAAAGAGAGATAATGTTTGTGGGTCCCAAAACTCTTCTTAAGAGTGTGGGGGATCTTTTGATATCCATTGATGGCTGATCCATCTGCCCATTCTTTCTTTATCCTATATTTATTATATTGTTTTTTTATTGTTGTTTTCTAATACTTTTCAGTGTCCTTGGTTTTCTTGAAATGCTCTATTAAATCTAATGTATTATTAGTAATAGCTTTTTTGCACTACATTCAAAGAACAACAACAATATTAACACTAATAACAGTTAATTTAAAGAAAACAAACAACAGCAAAAAACAGTTAATGTAATCTATAAACACTGATTGACTGTTAATAAAAGGAAACTGTCACTCTGGAGTTATTATATTAGAGCAGTCAGACGCTCTTCTCATACATTGCCAATCAGTGGCGGCGCCAGAGATTTTTTTTGGGCTAAACTACGGTGGGGCTAATCCACAGAGTGGTGAGGCTCAAATCAACATTTGAATTTCTATGTAAATACATACACAAGAGCATAACACCCTTTCCAGTAGCTAGAAATACCACACCGGACTGACACCATACTGACTTTTTACATGCAAAATTACATCGAGAGCAACAGTTGTGAACAGTCACTACTACTGAGTTTAGGCAATAGCCTATTCAAGCTATTTCAACTCGTTCACTTTGTCTGGCAAACCTATCCACTACACACCCAGTAGGGGTGGGCAGATTGATCCAAATATATAGATCTTTTTTTTGTTTTTGAAGATTGATTCTAGCTTTAAAAGGATCAGATACCAGTTTGAGTTTCTCTCTTCTATGTTGTAGCCTACCCATTTCATCAAAGAACAGAACTTCCAGTGCAATGTTCCGTTGTCATGAACACACACACACACAAAAACTAAGAGATTGACAGGCTACGGTAAAGCTACGGTAGTTAACAGAGCACAACAGATGACACCAAAGCCACAAAAAACACAAATAAGTCAGCACAATTGATATTCCATGGTGGGGCTAAGGTGGGGCTAACAAGATTCTTGATGGGGCTGTAGCCCAACCAAGCCATACCCTGCTGCCACCCCTGTAAAATGGATGCTGTGGAAAGTAAGTTGTTAGTAGGATTGTCTGTTTGTGACATTGAATCTCTTTTATGCATTGGTAAAAGAAGCCTATATCTTACAAACCAACCCTGTGTCATACCCTTGGATCCTCCACTGCTGCATTTTTTACGATCACAATCTGTTTCTATCTCCCGCTCTTGGCTTGACTGCTATGGCTGAATGATTAAATCCTGCCCCCTCATTAGCTTAAGGAAAATACAGAAATAAAAATATACAGAAATAAGTATTTATAAATAAGTCCTTATGTTTCATTATGTAATAAAGGCAGTTTCTGTCACAGTTGTTAGCTTCAAGTGTGTTTAAAAAAAAAAGATGAATCCAGTATACTATGGTTATACTGAGATGCATACTAATTCGAAGGTACTTAATGTGAACTTGTTTTCTGATCTCATTTCACAGCTGATTTGAAACGCAGTCATCTCTGTCCCCTTCTCTCCATTTTTTACAGTGATAATACAGAAATAAAAATATATGGAAATAAATAAATACAGAAATAGAAGGACATGGAAAGAAATTAATATTAAAATAAATAAATACAGAAATTAATGATCACAGAAATAAATTGTCAAATAATATAGATTAATGAATGTATATTTGTAACGTTTTCCAGTTCCCCTTCCATGGAAACAGCCACTTCCTTGGTCAATGCTGCTCAGAACTACAATTCCCAGTCACCAGTTCTACTTCCTGTGGACTACAGCTTCCCTAGTCATGCCTTCTTAGAACTACAGTTCCCATACCCGGACTCAATTATCCTGATTTACCACACCTGCTCACTCCATGTTGTATATAAGCCACACACATCCATAGCCTCCTTGCGAGGTATTGTAAGTACATGTTATATTTACTGAGCATTCATTTCATGTGTTGTTGTTATGGTCTGACCTATGCCTTGTATTGGATTATTCTGCCTCTGGATT
>JACXGM010028571.1:0-14004 GCA_016801145.1 Umbra pygmaea | reverse complement strand
CAAATGGTTTGATAAATTAAACTTTAGGTCGGTAGACCTTAATTAGGCAAATAGGATACGATGCGTATTCTTAAATATATAGAAATGAGAAATAAACAATAAAACATGAGCGAGCCAGACATGTAAAAAGGAAAATGTCTCATCAAGCGTCAAATACACCAATTATACTGAACAGATTTAGTCTATAGTATAACTGTCGATCAAGAAGATTGCACCATTATGGATACGATTTGAAAATAAATGAACACATGTAAAAGGACATGTTAAAGCTCAAATACACATAGATAAATAACTGACTGGGAAGGACAGGATTGGTTTGACTTTCCCAGGGCCCAAAAGAAAAGCTAGAGACAATTAAAGGATAGATATTTTGAACTAACACCATTTAAATTTAAACAAGTAAAAATGATTTAGGACTGGGTATTTTGAATTGGCATATTGGATATGGAAATGGATAACATCACTTTAAATAATACAGGATAAGATAGTGTTGACATTTAACAAATGCATATTATGGATAAAATCAGTTTTGTTTATTTTTGTGCATTTCCAGAGGTCAAACATTGTCTTTGTGTTATTCCTGTGTTTAGTAGAAACATCTTAATATCCAGCTATTAACAACAGAGCCATTTAACATTAGAGCTAATAGAGTAAGGTAGATTTTGCAGCTTTAAAAATGTAATAATATTTCAAATGCATGCATAGACCCAAACGAGCCACATAGATATAGATTTTGCTCCTCCTTTTGGAGGCCACAACTAAAATACATTTCTTTAAGGTGCAATGCATAATACAGTCACATGACTGATGACGACAACAAAGTTTTTACAGACATGGGCATGCGCGAACAAACACACACACACAATACGCAAAAACAGTGTGGAGGGAAAATAGCAGCCATTTTAGAAATCAGGAAGTAGCATTAAGCTAACAAAAAAAATGTATTAACAGAGACTGTACGAAGTACACTAATAGTGTGGAAATGATCCCCAAATATATTTTTTATCTAAACATTGGATATTAAGAGGACCCGAATAAATTATTGACCATAAACAATCCACTGCATGGAGGGAAAGAGAGAGGTTGTACCGGCTCAGAGTAGGGTTATTGAATTACTTGTTTGGATAACAAAAGCTAAGAAAGAGAAGGTTTATTAGTAGAAACGGTTTATAGTTTTAAAAGAGACATTAAGCATAATTGAGAAGGAGGGTGACGTTTTATTGTCTTTTGAATGATCAACAAAAGATAATAAACGTTACCAGATGATACAGAGTAGAAGATATGGCAGTTGAATATCAATCTTCTGCAGAGATTGAAGATTCAACTGGAGATTAACGGAAAAGAGATTGTTTTTGAGGAATTGGAGAAAAGGATACCAAAATGTAAGATGTGTCTTACCCCACATGGACCAAAAGCAGGCTTGCTTTTAGGGGAGTGAAGAGGTTGAAAAAGTTAGATAATTCCCATTTTGGACGGTTAAATTCCAATGGTTAAAATCCATACAAGACAAGACAGAGTAAAATAAGGTTTCTTTGTGAAGCGAGAGACATTACAGACAGAAGGTTGCTTAGGTATGTTATCTAGTTTCTAGAGCCTGAATTTAACACTTAACAACTACCTGGGGGAAAAGCTGTCTACCGTGAGAAACCTTGGTGTTGTTAAGTATAGTTTATTTCCATCTTAGATCAATATCTAAATTGAAGTCTATCCTCTTTTTTGAAAATATGGAGAAGGTTGTTTATGCCTTTGTGTCATCCCGTTTGGATTACTGTAATGTGTTGTATCTTGTAACGTCTACAACAAAACTAAATTATTAGACAATTTAATAGCCCATGTTCTGCCCTCACAATGTGTTAGTAGTACAAGGCTTGGTAGACAGTGAACAACTACTCAATAAAGACCCAGGAGTTAAGGATACCGTTTGGAATCTTTATTGTAGATAAATAAATAAAAATTATGTTGTAAAACTGAAAATTACAGAATTATAAAAATAAGCATTAGCAAACTATTTGTAAAACATTCCAAAAGTACAAATGCAGACAAAAGAGTGACAGGCATACAACATGACTATTCAATCATGGTCTGGAAAAAAGGGCCAAGCTTGCCTGACTCATACCACTTTACTGACAGTTAAATAGTAAAACAAATATCTAGCAAATATACAACAGTGCATATATAAAAATGTAATAGTAAACATAGATTATTATTACAGTATTTTTACCATTATATATTAATAGATGCGTTATAAATCAACGACAGCTAAGTTGCATAACAAACTGTCTATCGCACTAAACTCAATGCAATTCACATAAAGGTAGTTAGCATAGATTAGCTTTGCATCACTGTAACCATAGAAACCAAACAAACATGTTTTTTGTACATTCAACTTCACAGTTGATTTGTTTTAAAGATAACGTGCTGTTGTACACAGTACATTACATTAACCAGGGTAAAGCTTTGAATTAAGCTTTTGATATGCTCCCCGGAGCCACCTGGCAGCTATTAATTGAATTTTCTTCATTTACAAACTGGTACCGAATCATACTTCGGCACAGCCCCTCCTCTTCATACCCAAATTATACCAGTAACATCTGTAGCCTACAGCAACATTGTTTCCTGAGCCAAATAGGTGAGATAGGCAGTGCAGAAAGCGTAGACTGTATGAGCAATCTAACAGTCTGACACAGTCTACTACCAGTCTGGTGTTGATAGACACTGTTTGAGTCAATTAATTGGGGAAGTGCAGCGCAACTGCTGGTTAAACATTTTTCCAAATATGTTTTACAACAAGTAAGCCTAGAGATAGGTCTGTAATTCTTTAAATCAGGACTTATGACAGAATTCCATGAAAGATGGATGTCACGGGTGTAAGGGTTTGGAGAGAGGAGAACCAGGCAGGCAGATGGCGGATGAACCAAGATAGGTTTATTTTGACAATCCTAGGAAGCATGTATAAATGTTAGGCTGCAGGGTACGCCTTATAGCGAGGTCCACAACTATGTAAATCCTACGTGCTCTTCAAGCAGCGGCACGGAACGCTTACAACAAATAACAAGGACCATAGAGCCTACGAACTAGACAGGGACTCACTTATCACCACCTGACAAACTTTGCTTCTGGAATGTCTTCTACACACACGTAACACTATAACAATGAACTGCGCCTTCCTCTCATTCACCCGGATAAATATAGGGACCGAGTTAACCAGCTGACAGAGATTAGTTGATTAGATCCACTCGGTCCCTAATCAGCACCAGGTGAAAGAGAGGAAGGCGCTACAAACACACACGTAATGAATCAACATTCAAATATTACATTCAAACGTAATCAACAGTACCTAAGCACTGGCATACATTCAAAACACAAAAGACATCCACAATAAACAGAACCTATAAACATATTGAGTCCATGATCTCAGTGTACATATGTCCATTCCAGCCCTCCCTGGCTGGATGTGACATTACCCCACCCCAGGGGCTCACCCCCAGGTGAGGCCAAGAAAAAACAAAGAAAAGAAAAAAGGGCCCCCACAGCAACAGAGGAAAAAGGGAGGGTGGGCGGGCAGAACAATCCCCCCCTGCCATCCAAGGCAGTGGTTCCCTGACACAGCTGCAGATATCCCCTCCGGCGGCGAGGCAGCCCCGGCAGATCCCGGCAGCGAGGCAGCACCGGCAGACCACGGCGATGAGGCAGCACCGGCAGACTCCGGCGACGAGGCAGCACCGGCAGACTCCCGTAGCTCGGCGATGACCTGCTGGACCATCTCGCTCAGCCATCCTGAGGGAGGTAGGGGTGACTCCTCCAGTGGAGCCAGCTAGGGAGAGGTCCATCGCGGAGCCGGCTAAGGTGGAGCCGGGTGATGGTGGTGCGTGGAGGACCCTGACAGCATGCCGGCCTGGTCCGAAAACTGCATACCAGCTGCCCTCAGGCTTGTCTCCCTCAGCACACCTCTCAGGTGCGGCAGCTCCGCATCCACCTCCCGCCAAACGGC
Organism: Umbra pygmaea; assembly: GCA_016801145.1. Lineage (NCBI taxonomy): Eukaryota > Metazoa > Chordata > Actinopteri > Esociformes > Umbridae > Umbra > Umbra pygmaea. The sequence continues at coordinate 10,013 of JACXGM010028571.1, read as the reverse complement.
CCGTGCCTCTCTGATGGCAGCCTCCTCCGCTGCATAGCTTCCCCCCAAAAATTCCTTGGCGGAACTCAGGCTGCCAACAGGGGAAAGCGCTGTTTGTGGGCTCCACTGTGCTCCTCCCGTGGTGATGTTACAGGGAAGAGCGCAGTCCTTTTCCTGATGTCCCGAGGTCTTTCCGTTTGGAAGGCGGTTCATTCTGTCACGGCTGTAAGGGTTTGGAGAGAGGAGAACCAGGCAGGCAGATGGCGGATGAAACAAGGTAGGTTTATTTTGACAATCCCAGGAATAAACATTAGTCTGCAGGGTACGCCTTATAGCGAGGTACACAACTATGTAAATCATACATGCTCTACAAGCAGCGGCACGGAACGCTTACAACAAATAACAAGGACCATAGAGCCTACGAACTAGACAGGGACTCACCCAAGGATTTTCACAAATGCCTGACTCATTCTGTGAATGTATGGAACCTTTACATTTACCATATATATGTGATTGCTTAAACGTGCAATATGTAATTTTTGGCCACCAGGGGGCTCTCAATCAAAACAATAGCAAAAGATGTACTTGGATGACGTCGGGAGGTTGCGTGGGATCATGGATTTTGTTATCGTCGTCAATTACAACCTTCCAATCTAGCGTCTCCGGCAGAAAAAATTTTCACTGACAAAGTAATGTATTGTTCAAAATATTATAACTTTATTCACGTTATGTTTGGCTCTTCCCTGGAACTTAGAGCAACTATATTATATGACGTCATTGACGGGCGACAAAAGGAAATGTCCCGTGTCTTCAAATTAAATTACAAATTTCTCTGGATTTGAAAGTTGGTGGAAACATTTAGGATAATGTAAGTACACAACTAAGAAATATATATAATATATGTATAGTGACGTTTTCTTTCAATGCAAAGTATGTATTTTGTTATTGTTTTGATAGATATTACATATTGTACCTTTAAAAGAAAATGTAACAAGGGCACCATGCTATTTTAATGTTATTTCTACAACATTTTCTAATAGGATTTTAATGTTGTGAAAATGCTTTTATTTCAGGGCTCTGCATGGCATAGTGGGCAAAATTGCTTCTTTGCATGACAACTATGTTACGGTGGTCAGATCGAAACGTGACCATGGCTTCTCCAACTTTGTCCAGAGGTCCCGCACAAGGCAGAAGAGTGCTGCCTAGGACAAAATATACTGTAGATTAGTTGGTTTTCCTAGATTGCCACCAGGTAAGCTAAGGGTGTTTTATTGTCATTCATTCTCTGCATTTAGGCCATCCCTCAAGGGAACAGTGGGCAGCCATTTACAGCGCCCAGGGACCAACTCCAGATCTAAGCCATTTCCTTCATCAGGGGCACTGACTGGAGAACCTAACCTGAATTGTTTTTTTTGATGGGGGGGAAACCGGAGCACTCGGTGGAAACCCACACAGACATGGGGAGAAGATGCAAACTCCACACAGAAAGGCCCGGGGTTGGAACCCAGAACCTTCTTGCTGTGAGGCCACTGTGCTATCCACTAGGCCACCATGCCTGCCCCAGTGACTCCTTGTGTGCAGATAGAACATCTGTGCATTTTAAAGAGGAAGTGGAGTTGGTGAGTGTAATCCCGCGCATGAGCTAACTAAAGGTTTTCCTGTTGGACGAGCAGGAATAAGGATGTGTAATGTATTAGGAGCTTATTTTGTCTAGGGAAATATCATGAAGGAAAAAAGATTGACCCAATAATTTCTCTGTCATAAGCAGCTCTTGGCCTTATTGGTCCCTGAACAGGATATAAAATGCTGCTGGAATTGCTGTTGAAGGGCCAGTAGGGAGCACTCCTCCCTCTGGTCTAAAGATGAAATCCCAATGCCCTATGGTAGTGATGGGGACTTCTGCCCTGTCTATGATGCCGTCTTTCGGATTGCACGTTCAATGTGTGTCCTAAATCTGTGGTCTTTTATGATCCCATGGCATTTACTGTAAGAGTAGGGGTGTTAACCCCAGGGTCTTGGCCAATGTGCCAATCTGCCTCTCATACCATCATAAAATACTTATCATTCAGCTTGGTGACAGGGGCTATGCCTTAAGGCAGTATTTCATGACGCCATTCCCTGACCCAAACCCCGGACCACAAATCCGTTACAACGCAGCCCTGTGGTGGAGGTGCAGTCTAATGATGACCTGCAGCAAGTGCACTTGGACAAACCTAGTGGCAGAGCTGCACGGGACAGATTTTTTTTTTTAATTTTTTTTTTTTTAATTAATTAAATTAATAATAAAAGACAAGAGATTATGCTTAGCTCCTTGAGTTTTATTTCAATTATTCTTTGTAAAGAAAAACAATTGATAGTCCTATTTTGACTGCAATAAGCGATATTGTTATGCAAGGTCAGCAATAGTACTCTGTAGTGGCTCTGACATTTAGTAATTATGAAATTATTAAAATACAACAATACTGTAATAAGTGATAAAACCATAACATGGTGACCACTTACGCATTTAATTTGTCTGCTACTTTTTGCCAGCCCTAGCTTTTACAGATTTTGAGGTGTTCCCTTTCATTTTAATCAAACTTTCAAATTCATTGTAACCTTCAAGCAATAACCGTTGCTCTGCTGCGGAGAAAAACTGGGCTTGGTCTTTGGCCTTGATGATCAGCCAATACCAGTGTTGCTGATCAACGTTTCTACTATCGATACATCTCCCATTTTATGCCAATGCACATACGTGCAATCTTCTCAGATGACTCAATCCAGCGACACTAATCGTAAATGGCAGGTGAAGAACCTAATTAGCCAGATCATGATTAGCCCGATGATGTCATCTTGGATGTGTCATTTGATCTCGGATATTTTAAGCGACGCACGAAGAACGGACCCTAGGTTGGTGCTGCAAATATGTTCTCAGTCAAAAAATTAAAATAACAGGTGGTAACACTAGAGTTCACTTGAATGGGCAATTTGCATACTGGGAAGTTATATTGTAGGTGTGACTTATTATATAACACATTTTTTAAGATAAATAAATTGAAATTATATTTGCTTTCTCAATACTTGCAGTACTATGCACTGAAAATACATATTTTAACTAGCCCTCAACCCCAATGAGTTTGAGCCTTATTGATTACATATATTGCAGGGCTTTTAGCCAATCCACATTCAGGGTTCGAACCACAGAGTTTATAATGATTACCGGTATCCATGAATCTCATCAAAAAAGTAATGGTTGTTGTACAATATACAGTATAGCCCCCCTATACTAATTAATTAGAATACATTTGTCTTTATAATTTATTTGAAAAAGTAAAATTCTAAACACAGATGTTAACACAGATAAACAATGATTTGTAAATGTGTTAACTTGAATGTTTAAAAGTTTATTAAGGTTTAAACTCCTAGTTGCAGCTTTTAAAGGCAATTCCTGAAATTCAGGCAGATTGACTGTAAACATGTATTTATAATTTAAACACTTGTGTATAGGAGCTTAGTAATAAAAACATATTGTAAATAATAATTTATGACAAAAATCTAAGACAGTAAATAGTTTTTCAAAAAGAAATTAAACATGTTATCAAATCATATAGTCATACATTCATGACCACTAAACAGGTTATCACATTCCAGGGGAAAGTATGTTAAGTTATTTTTAAATATATTAACATTTCCCAAATATAGTCTTTGTTTAGGTTTAGTGTAGATAAGAGTCGTTTCTTGTTGAATAGGTTTTAAATTTATGCTGCAGCCTAACGTGCATCGGGCGCATAAGGCAAATGCATATTAAAATTCAAAAGAACAACTTACAATCATTCACCAGAATGGTGAATCAGTACACGTAGCCTACCTAGCCTAATTACTTTTAATCATGAAGCACATAGTAACAATTTCGGCATTAAATTCGATTTAACGTAGGCTATATTTGTTTATTGAAAACGAAAAGACGGATTTTTTTAATCCGGTGTGTGCTGTTCTATTAAACAGTGTCCCCACTATATCACGTACACTTCTTATCTTGACAAACCAAATAGCAAATATGGGCACAGGATTTTTTTTTAAATTAGATGTTTAGTAATTACATGGCCGATCATTCATTTATCAACTCACTAATATCATAATCAATTGCAGACAAAACTATTCTGAACTCAGCTGAGGAACAATGAGCCCAAATAGGGTGCTGTCAGTTTTTGTTTGTCCAGATGCCACTGGTTAGTACTAATGGGGTGGTGGATTAAAACCGAACATATTTCGGCTGTGCGAGTTATTACTTTTCTGAGGGGAATTTTGCAAACGGTTGTTTAAAACAGATGATGGAGATTCAAGTCGTTACGTCGCAGGTTACACTAAGTGTTTGTTGTTTTATTCCCCCTCTAGGTTTTCGAACCGCGACAAAAATGAGACTAGCCAATGCGCAGCGTATTGGCGAAAAAATAGGAATACGTTCGAATAGCGGTATTACTTCTGACTTGTTACTAACCTTGTTCTCAAGCACATGGAAGATGTAATCATATTCTTTAAAGGCGCGCGTAATGTCAAGGAGGCGCGGCCAACACTGTCAAAGAAAATGGAGAGGAAAAGTTCCACCCTCACTATGCAGTAAGTTTTCGGAAGAAGAGTATGGGGTTGGTGCAGCAGCATCTGACACTGGAATCTATATGGGACTACGCTCCTAGCGGGCTTGTGTTTTGTCCAAGGGCTACAAAGTTATGTATTTGAAAAGTGAACTAATGCTGGCTTACTCCAAAGTGGACGATATTCAAAATGTCTTCAACTCTAGTTCAAACAGTACGGTAAGACTTTAACCATTTTAGAGCATTCAATCATTTTTATTTACAATAAGTAGGCATTGTATTACGTCTTAACTATACTGTAAAAGTAAGCTTTTATAAATTTGGGTTATCGTAACCATTTAAACCTATAGCTGATTGTAAATGCTCATCCATTCGATATAAAAAACATCAGTGTATTGTTTTGTGTGAAATGGGTCTAATCCAGGCATCTCCAACCCGGGTCGTGACCTACTGTTCTGACTTTGTTCACTCCAACCCTAATTTACCACACCTGATTCTAATAATTAGCTGGTTGAAAAGATGGTTGAGGCTACAGTATATGTGCAGTTGCAGTGAAACCCTACAGTACAGGATGGTAGATCTCTAGGACCAGGGTTGGAGACCCCTGGTCAAATCAAATGGAATTACCTGGCAGCTGTTGCAGCCATGGGATGCCTATTTTCGTTTTGAAGATTGCTGTGGTGCTAGGTTCCTAACGTTGGTAAACATTCTTTTAATCTGTCACATTTTGTTTTTCACTGGTGTTTTGAACCAGCATGTTAGCTTTAATGGTGTTTCATTAGGTGTGGGCTGTTAAAGGTCGTTTTTAGGTTATCTAATTGGTTTTAGTAGAGTTTGGGATGTGAACACTCCAAAGCTCTTTCTATATATTCTCAAAGAACCAGTGTTTTGGTTCGTTTGAAGTCTTCTAGGAGGTGGCCTAAAATGCCATAGTCAACTGCAATATATTTTGTCCGGAATGTATGCCGAAGGTATGTGGACGGGGATGCCCGATACTCAGATCATCGGCCTACCAGTTAATAGAATTACGTGGTCATTTTTTTGTGTAAAACCATACCAGTGTGCCGAAACTTTGTTTGCATCTCATATCCAATCCAAATGTTACACGAAATCAAAGTGTACGGATGGAAAAAGTTGTCGTGATACTTTCAAAATCTGAATTTATATCTCCAGGGAGTCTCTGACATTTTTGGAGACGATTTTACACCATCGTCTTTGTCGTCGACATTACAGACGATGGCCGCAACCTCTCTGGGGAAAAACCTTTGTACAAAGTGTGGTTTGGAGATTGTGGACAAATACCTACTTAAGGTAAATTGCCGTTTTAGACTGCCTCTCATATTAAATGATGGCATGGTTAAATGTGGATTATAGTATAAACTATGTAGCCTACATCAACTCGTTTTAAAACGGAGTTAGGGTATTTGCTTTGATGTCTAGGCCTATAGTCAATGTGACAGCAGAAAGTGTCCACATTAAACTATTAGAGTCAATTAAAATTAACTTGACAAGCCTTTGAAAATTGAACATTATGTAACATGTAATATTACATTTTCTCATGTATAAAACGATGGGGCTTATTTTGTGGTTTTATTTCAGGTGAACAACTTGTGCTGGCACGTGAGGTGTCTCTCATGCAGCGTGTGCCAAACTTCTTTAGGAAGACATGTCAGTTGTTACATCAAAGATAAAGAGGTTTTCTGCAAACTCGACTACTTCAGGTAGGTAGAACGTGCCGGCAGTATTGTCCGTCATTCATACCCCTACTACACTTTCTTTTATTGCATATTGCTTTTTAAACTCTATATTTTTTATATAAATTCATTAAGTAGGCTACTGAACTTATTTTTAAAATCAATAGTATTAGTTACCCTATTACTTTTCAATTTTTACATGTCTGTATTGGAAATGGGACCTTAAGCTTTTAAATAAATCACCTTTCGTCTAATTTTCCCAGCATTAGCCGTAAGTATGATATAATGTGTAGTAGTTATTTCATTGGCCTTTTTATTAAGATTAAACCGTTCTAGAAAACGACATCTTTATTCATTGGTTTATTTATGTCCCTTCTATTTAATTTGAATGTTACATCTCTTTAAACTCGCGCTAATCTGATTCTAAATACTTGTAAATAATAAACGGTTTATGAAATTGCAAATTTGACTGACAACCTAAATATAAAACATTAACGGAACCAAACTGACTGTATAAATGGAATAATCTCAGCAAAAACGGAAGAACTTGTGTAATACCAGTTTTAAATTGAATTTATAGTAGTTTTGTTATTTGTCAAACGTTTATGTATTTTACATTTTTGCAGAATGCTCCAAGTTGATTCTCGTTGGTCATTTCATACCGTAACATTTTAAAAACTAACACTTTCAGTGTTTAACTTATGCGTTTACTGTAATGGAACAATTTTTTAAAATGGATGTATTTTAAGACGTGTTTCTATATAAATTAGTAGCTGGGCCATTCCACAAATAGAGTGGAATTCATGTCCCATTACCTTTTTAAAAGTGATTTAAAGCAAAGTATTAAAAATGTTCACATCAAATGTGAAGAGTGAAATGTATTGTACTGTGATTTCAAATAAACTTGTGTATACATGTATATATTTTAACTAAACAATAAACATGAACACATTGTCTGTATCCCTTTAAAAGTAATGATTTTGGTTTGTCCTGCCTCAGTGACATTGAACTTCTTCATTAAAAATATTTAATAATATCTTCCTGTAATGTAGCAATTGTAATATCATGTTGTATGTATTTGAACATTTACAAGTGATATCATTAAATAAATATTTTTTTAATTTAATTAAAAAGCAGTATTAATCCTTGTCCCACGCTTTACGTGCAACCCTGTTACCAAAACATGATCACCCCTATAAAAGAATAGAACATTCCATAAATCATATATTAACAAGAAGTTGCATCAAGATATTTTCTATACCATGACCAAGCAAAAAGCAAGTACCCAAATTTCATTTTCTCTGTTTTCACAAATGTTAGATTTAGCTGCTTTCGTCAACCTCAAGGATGCAACCCTGTTACCAATATTTTTGTTTGAAAAACGATATGAATATAGTTTTACTTTAATTTATGGAAGATGTATGCTTGTCAATAGCTAGCATGCAACATGTGCTCCCGATCTAGCTAACCCCTCCTGAGTAATAGCTTCCTTTAGGCTAAATCTGCAACCCTGTTACTTGCAGCCATGTGCAACCCTGTTACTTTTTGTATTGACAATTTCAATTGAATATTGAAATTGACAACCTGAGGTGGGAAAATAACATTTTCTTAAGGTTAAACATCTTTTTTTATATGGCTACAAAAAAATACAAAAATAGTTCCAAAAAAAAAGTTTCAAACCCAATTTTCACTCTATTCGTGGAATGACCCAGCCATGTTTTTTTAGGGTAGTTGCATAATTGAAACCCTGATCGGAAATGCAATTCTGAATTGTGTAGATCCTAATCTGATTCAAGCAGTGTTTGATAGGGGAATTTGTTTGGATCTAGGATTCTCTTAATCTCTGAAAGACACAGAATTAAATCTAGCAAAATTTGGTAAATTGTTATGTCCATATGCTATACAAATTGCTATATCCGGCCTGCCTTAAATAGTGGAGAAAGTAAATTCAGAACCTAAGATGAACCCCTTAGGATACTTATTTTTGGTTGTGTTCAGTCTTTGTGTTTAAGCACCACTGTCGCCTGATCGCGATTGACCCAAATAAGCTAATAATTGACAATAAAAATAAAACCAGGAACAATTCATTTCAGTCATTCGAGCTATTTAATAGAGCCTCTGCCCACGGGACATTGATTCTCTATCAATTCTTATCCAAAGTATACCACGAGAGGGGGCCCATCTGTCAGTATGTTTTGGCACTTTCTCTTTTGCTTCCAAAAGCTGAAGGACATTAATTTCATAATATTTCAGATATGTAAGTTTAGATGGAACATTGAATTCCTACAATACAAAGTGGAGATTTAGCTATTTAAACAGGCATTTCTATGAAGATACTAGTTGTGATTCCATAGTATTTTCCAAGGGGCATGTGCCAGTTAATAACTGTAACTGGTGCAATTTAGGCTGCGCCCTCATCCCCAAAACTTAACCTTGATGTTGGTCCAACTCTATTTTTTATTGCAATGCTCTAATCTGGAACTTGTTTAGACCTGGGACACCAGGTGTGTGCAATTGATGTAGAACAGAACCATCAGGCTCTTGACCTTGTAGTGTAAGGTTTTAATACCCCAGGGATTCATAATCAAACCTTTTTCCAGGGATATTCTATAGTGTTAAGCAGCTCGACTAGAAAGGGTTTCTGTTGTTACTGTCCAAATTCTACGAATTGATCTTTTTAATTTAAACTAATTTAACTGCTGAAGTTCATGATTTCTAAACATGTATTTGGAATCTAGATTATAAATAGAACTACTTTATATATAGCCTATATCATAGTGGCTGTTGCATTTTTGTCTTGGTCAAAATAATCTCAGCTTGTTATTGTCTTAAGTCTAAGTTTTTTTCCATTCAAACTATCCAGACTTTTATGGATAGTTTTCCCAAATAACTAAATATTAGTTTTTTTTCTTACCCTTTGAGCAGATTTGCAAAATGTATAGATTTTTTGTGCCTCGCACTTTGTTCTATATTTTCTGAAAATCCATTTTAAATCATGGGACAAATTAATGTTCAAAAACACAAGGAATATTTACAACTGAGAAACTGACTTGAGGTTTGGGGTTTAGCATTAAACAATGCTAGTAACCAGTGGTAGTTGGAATAAGCACAGACCTTTTTAGTAGTTGGCCAATATGCTGCTTGTACTCCCACAGCAGTAAACATAATGAAACATTTAGAGATTTGGTACCATTTCATTTTGCGTTGTTGTTGCCGTTGTTGCCGTGCAACTTACAATAACTTGTTTCTGATTGCTTGGATATTACTGGGAGCTTTCATTTAAGGTGGTCAGGTGTGTTCATCAATTTCTAGATTGCTGTACTTCATATTAACTACCAACAGATCTACAGTATTTTAAGCACAAGTGATGCTCAAATAAATGAGCTTGAATTTTTTCAAAGGCCATCCACTGAAATCAAGCATGTCAGAGTTACATTTACCGGTCCTTCTCAAGAAATTAGCATGTTGTGATGAAGTTCATTATTTTCCATAATGTAATGATAAAAATGAAACTTTTCTATATTTTAGATTCATTGCACACCAACTGAAATATTTCAGGTCATTTATTGCTTTAATACTGATGATTTTGGCATACAGCTCATGAAAACCCAAAATTCCTATCTCAAAGAATTAGCATATCATGAAAAGGGTCTCTAAATGAGCTATTAACCTAATCATCTGAATCAACTAATTAACTCTAAACACCTGCAAAAGATTCCTGAGGCTTTTAAAAACTCCCAGCCTGTTTCATTACTCAAAACCGCAATCA
>JACXGM010028570.1:0-14004 GCA_016801145.1 Umbra pygmaea | reverse complement strand
TGTGTGTGTGTGTGTGTGTGTGTGTGTGTGTGTGTGTGTGTGTGTGTGTGTGTGTGTGTGTGTGTGTGTGTGTGTGTGTGTGTGTGTGTCACCCAGATGTGGATGAGTGTCTGGACCCCATCAACTGTGTTAACGGTCTGTGTGTGAACACGGACGGCTCCTATGAGTGTAACTGCCCTCCGGACTTCGAACTGAACCCAACGGGTGTGGGATGTGTAGGTCAGTATGGAGATAATACATATATATTTTATACATAGAGGCACTGCAAAAAGTATTGGTAGTTTGTACCCTTGTATTTTATTAAAATGTTGCACCATTCGCCCTGCAAAGCATTAAAATCTTTTATTATCCATACAGGTACAAAACATTGTGAAAATAATGGAATTCTAGCTTATTCCAGTCTAAGATGGCCTGGACAATATTATTGATACAGTACATTTTAGAAGTTATACACTAATAAATGTATTATACAAAGTTATACAAATAAATGTATGTTTGCATATTAATAGTGGAGGGAAAATGGTCTGGGACTGTTTTTCAGGGTTTAAGCTGGGCACCTTGTTTAGAGTGAAGGGTCATCTTCACCATGTCAAAATAATTTCTTTGCATAGGATGATGTGATGTTATTCGATGCATATGATAAATAAACAGCTTTGACTTTGACTTTGACTTTGATCTTAATGCTACAGGATACAAAGACGTTTTAGATAAACAGGTTATTCCAACTTTGTGGCAAAAAATGTGGGGAAGTTCGATCATATCTCTGCCCTCGTGCAGAAAGCGAGGTCCTTAAAAAAAGTTTGGTTTCGAGGAACTCAAGTGGCAAAGAGCCCAGAGCTTCACCCCGGGGGACAACATTGGGACAACATTGGGACAACATTGGGACAACGTTGGGATGCATTGGAAGGATAATTGTGAGCCAGGTCTTCTCGTCCAACATCAGTACCTCACAAATGCTCTTTTGGCTGAATGGGCACAAATTCCCACAGACACACTCCAAAATCTTGTGGAAAGCTTTCTGAGAAGAGTGGGAGCTGTTATAGCCTCAAAGGCGGGGCTAACTCTATATTAATACCTAAGGTTTTGGAATGGGATGTCCAACAAGCTCTTATGTGACCCACCACACATGGTCATCAAAGTCATTTTTTTAGTGAGCGAAAAAAGAATTTGATCCCCTGCTGATTTTGTATGTTTGCCCACTGACAAAGAAATTATCAGTCAATGATTATATTGGTAGGTATATTTGAACAGTGAAAGACAGAGTACCAACAATAAAATCAAGAAAAACACATTTCAAAAAAGTTATTAATTGATTTGCATTACAATGAGTGAAATAAGTGTTTGATCCCCTCTCAATCAGCAACATTTCCTGCACCCAGGTGCCTTTTATACAGGTAACGAGCTGAGATTAGGAGCACTCCCCTTTCCGATTGTTTGTGCCTTCTAGAAAAAACCCTGTCCGCTACCATCAGTCCTGTGTCATGCCAACAGTAAAGCATCCTGAGACCATTCATGTGTGGGGTTGCTTCTCAGCCAAGGGAGTGGGCTAACTCACAATTTTGCTTAAGAACACAACCATGAATAAAAAATGGTACCAACACATCCTCTGAGAGCAACTTCTCCCAACCAGCCAAGAACAGTTTGGTGATGACCAATGCTTTTTCCAGCATGATGGAGCACTTTGCCATAAGGCAAAATGTATAACTAAGTGGCTCAGGGAACCAAACATCAACATTTTGGGTCCATTGTCAGGAAACTCCCCAGACCTTAATCCCATTGAGAACTTGTGGTTGATCCTCAAGAGGCAGGTGGATAATAAAAACACAAACTCTGTAAAACTCAGATTGCAGAGGTCTTGAAAAAGAAGTGTCAACACTGCAAATATTGACTCTGCATAAACTTCATGTAATTGTCAATAAAAGCCTTTGAATCATATGGAATTCTTGTAATTACGGTATACTTCAGGTTACCATAGTAACTACTGACAAAAGATCTAAGAACACTTAAGCTGCAAACTTTGTGGAGACCAATGTTTGTGGCATTCTCAAAACATTTGACCACGACTGTACACCAATAGCATATGTTGTAACTGCTTATGATGATGTTTATTAAAAGATTTATCCAGGAACAACTGATGAATTTTCTAAACATGTAGTCAACACCACCCTGTATGTTAGATCCTCTGTGACCTGAAATAAATAATGTCATTGATCATCACTGCTCTGCGCCTTTCTCCCCATTCTCCAGACACGCGTGTGGGGAACTGTTTCCTGGAGCATGCGCGCAGGGGGGCGGGGCTATCCTGCAGCGTGGAGGTGGGTGTGGCCGTGAGCCGCTCCTCCTGCTGCTGCTCCCTGGGACGGGCCTGGGGAAACCCCTGTGAACGCTGCCCCGCCCACACCTCCTGTAAGCCACGCCCTAGTTTTACTCTTTAATAGGGCATTGAGCTTCCTGTGTATCGATATTGATAAATGCAATGTGTCTATATTCACTGAGTATTCTTAGCTTACATGTAATGTTGTACATATCTTTATGTCCATATTCGCTGAGTATTTTACATTTTACTAATACATTCATTTTTAGCACTCTAGTCCGATTTATATTATTTATATATTATTCTATGTATTGACTATTTATTGACTGTGTATTGTTTGCCATCTACTGCAGTATTGGGAACTAGTATAGCATTGCCCTACGTCTGCTATTACAATTGATAAATTGTATCTGCAACTAGACTTGACATCATGGGTGTTTTACAGCAGATTATAGTACACTCTGCCCTGGGGGAGATGGCTTTAGGCCCAACCCTGTCACCATCATTCTAGAAGGTAAATATCCACGTACAAATGTACAGTAGATCCCTGGAGCACGTCTTAAACCATGTCTTTATTACTGTATACTGTATCTGATTGATGCTGAAAAATGATGCATTTCTCTTTTAAATCCACTGTCTTCGGTTACTGTATTGTGTTATTTGTTGACTGAATATAAATATTTCAATATTTTCACTAGACAGTTACTGAATGTCATCTTGACTACAAGCCCTCAATACAATATGCAATATTTTATGGGCATTTGCAATTGGAATATTCTGTCAGTAATATGTTGTAGCTGCTTTTGATATAGAAAAAAACCACCTTAAATTGTAATCCCATTGCCAACGCCTAGTGTAATCTTTGTAGAAATTATCTCGAAGGTTCAAATATTGAGATGTGTGTACATATATTCTGCACAGATTTTCCATGCCTTTGAAACACGACTTGTGCAGAAGTCAAACTATTTCAGGAATGTTGGGATTTCTGAAATGTTTCTGGCCACTTGGAATGTTTTGGATTTTTTCTGGATTATTGTTGTGTGTCTCTGCCTCCAGACATAGATGAATGTCAGGAGCTGCCTGGGCTGTGTCAGGGTGGGAACTGCGTTAATACGTTTGGGAGCTTTTCGTGTGACTGTCCCTCTGGCTACTATCTCAACATAAACAGTCGCATCTGTGAGGGTGAGAAAACAAGCTATTTATCATCTTGTTCATTGATACTTTCACACGGAAATATAAACTACAAATTGCTGTGTTACAAATACAACGGTGTAACAACCGCGTAAGTATTTCTTTCTGCTGAGCTTAAATTATCTTATTTAGTGTTCAAATATTATTTATATTAAATCATATGCTTGAACCAGATACAATTGAAGTCAGAAGTTTACATACACTTTTAAGTCATTAAAACCTATTTGTCAACCAATCCACAGATGTCAGGTTAACAAACTATAGTTTTGGCAGGTTGTTTGGGACATCTACTTTGTGCATGGCACAAGTAAGATTTCCAACGATTGTATGTAACTGTATGTTCTAATAGCAAAAAAAACTTTGTCATAACTAAATAACATTATGGTTCCTCAACAACATGAATATCCCCTCTGTTTGCCTGCAGACATTGATGAGTGTGTGGTGAATTCTGAGATCTGTGGTCCTGGCATCTGTTACAACACTCTGGGCGACTACACCTGTGTTTGTCTCCGGGAGTACATGCAGATCAACGGGGGCCACAACTGCATGGGTGAGGGCTTCATCACATAACATTATTATTATGATTGTGATTATTATTATTATAACGATTACTATTATTATATATTCAATTCAACTGCATGTGTAACGGAGTTAAGATCGTACCGTAAAGCTCACTCCACAGCTGGCTTAAAGTGTAGCAGAGGAGCTATACAATTGGTACCTTTTGTATAGCTCACTCGGTTGGTACGTTGTCAGGCGGGACTGTGGCATACGTTGTGGAGCAGATGCCGCAGGTTCGAGCCCAGCAAAGACATGGCAAATTGGCATGCGGGCTGCTGGCAATGGTATGTTACAGTCCCAATAAAACACAACGCTGATTTCTAACCGTTACATTGGTGCCGTATAACACGACGGTCGGGGTAGGTCGCTGTGGAGTGAGTTTAGAAGGGGTGAGTGTAACGAAGTTAAGATTGTACCGTAAAGCTCACTCCACAGCTAGCTTGAAGTGTCGCAGAGGAGCTATACAATTGGTACCTTTTGTATAGCTCACTCGGTTGGTACGTTGTCAGGCGGGACTGTGGCGTACGTTGCGGAGCAGATGCCGCAGGTTCAAGCCCAGTAAGGACATGGCGAACTGGCATGCGGGCTGCTGGCAATGGTACGTTACAGTCCCGATAAAACACAACGCTGATTTCTAACCATTACACATGGGTGAGGGCTTCATCACATAACATTATTTTCATTATTATCATTATTATGAATGTGATTATTATTATTATAATGATTACTATTATTATATATTCAATTCAACTGCATAGGTGAGGGCTTCATTACTTAACATTATTTTCATTATTATTATTATTATGATTGTGATTATTATTTTTATAATGATTACTATTATTATATATTCAGTTCAACTGCGTGGGTAAAAAGTTCATCACATAACATTATTATCATTATTATTATTCTTATTATGATTGTGATTATTATTATTATAATGATTACTATTAATATATATTCAGTTCAACTGCGTGGGTGAGGAGTTCATCACATAACATTATTATTATTATTGTTATTATTATAATGATTACTATTATTATATATTCAATTCAACTGCATGGGTGAGTGCTTCATCACATAACTTTATTAATTATCATTATTATTATTCTATTATGATTGTGATTATTATTATTATAATGATTACTAATATTATATATTCAGTTCAACTGCGTGGGTGAGGAGTTCATCACATAACATTATTATCATTATTATCATTGTCATTATTATTATTATTATTATGGTTGTGATTATTATTATAATGATTTCTATTATTATATATTCAGTTCAGCTGCATGGGTGAGGGCTTCATCACATAACATTATCATTATTATTGATATTATTATGATTACATATTCAATTCAACTGCATGGGTGAATGCTTCATCACAACATTATTATCATTATTATTATATATTCAGTTCAACTACATGGGTGAGTGCTTCATCACATAACTTTATTAATTATCATTATTATTATTATTATTATGATTTTGATTATTATTATTATAATGATTACTATTATTATATATTCAGTTCAACTGCGTGGGTGAGGAGTTCATCACATAACATTATTATCATTATTATTATTCTTATTATGATTGTGATTATTATTATTTTTATTAAAATAGTTACTATTATTATATATTCAGTTCAACTGCATGGGTGAGGAGTTCATCACATAACATTATTATCATTATTATTATTGTCATTATTATTATTATTATTATTATGGTTGGGATTATTATTAATATAATGATTTCTATTATTATATATTCAGTTCAACTGCATGGGTGAGGGCTTCATCACATAACATTATCATTATTATTGATATTATTATGATTACATATTCAATTCAACTGCATGGGTGAAGGCTTCATCACAACATTATTATCATTATTATTATTATTATTATTATTATGATTGTGATTATTATTATTATTATGATTACTATTATTATATTTTCAGTTCAACTGCGTGGGTGAGGGGTTCAACACATAACATTATTATTGATATTATTATGATTATATATTCCATTCAACTGTGTGGATTAGGGCTTCATCACATAAGAATGTTATTAGTATCATTATTCCTATTCTTGTTATGATTGTGATTAGTATTATTATTATTATAATGATTACTATTATTATATATTCAGTTCAACTGTGTGGGTGAAGAGTTCATTATAATTATATTTTATTATTATAATTTTATTATCATTATTAATATATTCAATTCAACTGCATGGGTGAGGGCTTCATCACATAAGAATGTTATTATTATTATCATTATTATTATTATTTTATAGTCATTCATTATGTTCACCATAGCAGTACTGGGTAGGACCCCCGTTTGCCTTCAGAACTACCTTAATTGTTTTTGCATAGATTTAACAAGGTGCTAGAAACAATTCTGCAGATTTGTTGGCTGCACATCCATGATGCGATTCTCTTGTTCCAACACAAAAGTACAGGATTGGATTGAGATGTGGTGACTGTGGAGGCCATTTGAGTACAGTGAACTCATTGTCATGTTCAAGAAACCAGTTTGAGATGATGTGAGCTTTGTGTCTATCTCATAATTGGTCATAAAGAGATAGACATGGTCAGCAACAATACTCAGGTAGGCTGTGTGATTTAAACAATGCTTAATTGGTACTATAGAAGAAAATATCCCCCCCACCATAACACCACCACCACCAGCCTGATCCTTTGATATAAGATCCATGATTTCATGTTGCCAGATTCTGACTTGATTCAGATCTGAATGTTGCTGCAGAAATTGAGACTCATCAAACCAGTTTAACCGTATTTCAAATCTTCTATTGTCCAACATTAATTGGCCCGTGCAAATTGTAGCCTCAGTTTTCTGTTCTTAGCTGACTGGAGAGGCACCTGGTGTGGACATCTTCTACTGCTGTAGCTCATCTGCTTCAAGGTTTGATGTGTTGTGCTTTCAGAGATAGTCTGCATACCTTGGTTGTAATAAGTGGTTATTTGAGTTACTGTTGCCTTTCTATCAGCTTGAACCCATCTGTCCATTCTCCTCTGACCTCTGTCATCAACAGTGGCGGGCCGTGCATTTTACACTTAGGCCTTCACTATCTTCCCGTAATTAAAACGCATTATAATAACCTCACAATGACATTATAGGGCTATAGGTTATTGTCATTCGGCATAACCACCCCATATTCATAGTGAAGATAAGTTTATTCCACTCGATAAAGGTTATTTAACACAAGGCTCAACACCTATGAGACAATACACTAATTGACCCGACATGACTGAAATCATAGGAATGTACCACTATTACGCACGATGACAGGATGCCGCATCACACATACTGTAGCCATCGGATAGCCAAAATCAGTGTCCTAACCAATTAAACAAGAACTAACTCACAACACCCAGTCACAACACCACAAACATGCAAAAATGCCAGAAGGAACAATCAGGATTCAACAGGATTCAAAGCAGAAAAGCTGCAGATTAAACACACATGCAGGTTTACCACGCACACTCAAAGGCACAGCCCGCTAGACCACTGAATCTAAACCATAGACCTTGTATATACGATCTGAACATGCTTCACACCAGTAGTGATCTAAAACAAGCAAGCAGTGATTATTAACAGGTATTAACAGGCTTGGCGCCAGGATGAAGTGTGTCTGTTTATCTCCCCCTGCTTGAATACAAATACAGTACATGCACTAAGCCCCATTAAGAACCTTTAAGGCCCTGCTAGTAAAAATATATATAAAAATCCATCAAACTCACCAAAGCTGCTCATTATTTGAAAACGAAGTCCGTTCTCCTTTCTTTTTTATATATACTTCTATGACCCGGTTGTACAGCTCATCTTTTCGTTAACTTCCAATAAAGTTCTTGCCCAGTGCTGCGAGTCGATCCTGCCCACTCCTACATTCGCCACCAAATTTACTTCTTCACCTTCATCTGCCATTCTGCTAAAAGTAAAAAATCTAACAATCTAAAAATTGAAAGTTTAAAGAAATTGGAGACTGGTGTAAGCTAGTTCTTGTTCGGATGGCGAACTTTTTTTACATTTTTTTATTGAGTTTTATTAAACTGCTACTCCTATCAGCAACAGAAATGATGCTGACGTAAGGCTAGGCTTGCAGAAATGCCCTAGTTGGTCAAAGAACACACCCAACATGGTAAAGTCGAAATCTGATTGGTTAAAAATATGACAATCAACAACATGGTCCTGATAGGCTTCAACAGCAGATGGTATTCACTCTGAATTCTGAATGCCCTAGTCTACCCTGAGACAACACAGATGAAAAAATCTTATCGGATAAAAGCTTTCATTTATATGAGCTGCGCTAAAAGCAAGGCAACTGAAAAGAACGTACTGTAGCAATGAAATTACCTTATAGACTAATTCCAATTAACATTGTAAAATATATATATATATAGTGTTAATGAAAAAAAATGTAATAAGTAGAAATATAAATTTCTGATTATCTGATGGCCCACCACTGGTCATCAACAAGGCAGAGAGAACTGCCAAAAGTATTTTCTATTTTTCTGACCATTCTCTGTAAACCCTAAAGATGGTTGTGCAGGAAAAGGCCAGTAGGGCAGCACTTTCTGAAATACTTAAACCAGCCTGTCTGGCACCAACAACCATGCCACGTTCAAAGTAACTTAAATCCCCTTGCTTCCCCATTCTCTTTTTACCATGTCTACATGTCTAAATGCATTGACTTACTGCCACATGTTTGGCTTATTAGATATTCATGTTAACGAGCAGTTGAAAAGGTGAAACTAATAAGCTGTGAGTCAGTTTATATTATATTTGCGATTGATCATTGATGAGTTTCTTCAAACATTATCTTTGACGAACACTGTTGCCTTTATACTGTACATTATCTTCCTCTATGAATACAATATCACTGGGTTCCTTTAGACTTTATGTTTGACTAACAACCCACCGTGTCACTGTCTTCCACAGATATGAGGAAAAGTCTGTGTTACAGGAACTTCAATGGCACAGCATGTGAGAATGAGCTGGCATTCAACCTCACACACAGGATCTGCTGCTGTGCCTACAATGTGGGGAGGGCCTGGAACAAGCCTTGTGAGGTCTGCCCAAGCCCCGGAAGTGGTCAGTCACAAAACACATACATGCATGGAATTAGCACGTACACACAGCATTATTGATGACCGCTTTGCTTTCTAGGTGGCTATAAGACACTGTGTGGAAACATTGGCTTCAAAGTGGACATTGAAACTGGAAAGGCAGTTGGTAAGATGAATATGTAATCACCGGTAATAGTTTTATGCGAGCTACATCCAACTATAAGTTTGACATAATAATTATACACAGTAAAGGTATCTGTTTTGGCAGGTATTTTTTCCTAATATAAAGCACCTACATCGGTACAGATATTGTTAGCTGTTCTGTATTAGCGTGGCTGCTTTCTGTTTCAGATATTGATGAGTGTAGAGAGATCCCAGGGATTTGTACCAACGGGGTTTGTATTAACCAGCCGGGGAGCTTTCGCTGTGAGTGTCCTTCAGGCTTCAGCTACAACGACCTGTTGCTCATCTGTGAAGGTAATATTTATCTGCTTACTTCTAAATGTTTCTCATTCACTTCTTTTTTTCTTTTACTGTATTATATACTGTATAAAAATCTCGTATTGAATGTGATATTGTGTTCGGCCTGTTCTGAAAATTGTCGAAATGTTACCAGAATTACTGTGCCATAGTAACCCGAAGTACTCATAACCAGTAATGTACTTTCCCTAACTTTGACTAACAGTGTGTGTAAAAGCAAGAGTCTCATTGATCATGGAGTTACAGTTAGTTGCTAAAGAATAATAATTTTGAGATGCAAAATAGCTTTTAATGTATGTTTTACTTACGGTGCAAAGGTACTCTTCAATATACATTTGAATGTGTTAAAAAAAGATTATTTTAAATTGGATTTCTTGTGTCAAAATAGAATTTAATAGTGATATTTGTTATATTTAAAGCCATAACAACGTAACTACATTTTCTTTCAAGTGATCGGCTTTCAAACGTTTTAATATTTTAAATATCGTAGAAACTCATGCATATGGGCTAATGACGCTCTACATTCCACAGTGATTTGTTTAACTCAAAAGCTTGGCTTATAGAAGCTGGTCTCTGAAAGAGAAAATAGTTCTGTTTTTTCAATTTCTATTCTACACAGTGCACATTTAATATTCATTTCATTAAGGGAGCAAAAATGGTCTTTAATATACATTTTGCACTTTGGGATTATTCTACTATATTGAATAAAAATGCAATAAATTATCGTTAATATTTTAACTGTGATATTATTTTATATTCGTGTACTTGTTTTCCCAAAGTTGCTAAATGTCACCGGTTGAACCTGTACAATCAGACAGCTCCTACAATGTGAGTGTGTTCCAAATAGAACCTCATTCCGTTTATAGTGCACTTGTTTTTACTCAGCGCCAAAGTGATCTAGTGAAAGGTAGTGCAGATTATAGTGAATAAATATGGTGACCCCATGCTTATATTAACCCTCAGTCTGACTCGCTCTCTCTCCCACGTCAGGTCCATGGCACCACACACACGCCAGTCTGCATTATGTTCTGTTGGTCAGCCCGGCAACTTAATACCTCTCCTCAGAGCGGTGGCGGTTACATTGTGGTGCCCTCGCGTCCGTCCAATTTGCGGAGCCCGACTGAGGCTGTAGTTCATGTCAGTCCAGTTTGTATGTGGTGTTCCCCCCACAGGTCAGGTTCTACTGGTGGTTAGACTCAAACCCACAACAAACCAATTACCGGTCTTCAGTGGACTGAAAGTTGACCTCAAACCAGAAATAAGAATATGTGACTAGAGAAATCATAAAATTACACTTGTCATTCAAATAGCTAAGAAACTAAAGGTTCTTTTAAAAGCTTTGAAGCAATTCTGGAATATGTTATGTCAAACAATCTATACAGAAATGTTTTTTGTAAATTGATAAAGTCATGATTTGATGTGCGTTCCGTGAGAACGTGGCTTTGTGCTCATCATTGTTTGATTGGGTTGCATTGGAATTGAACTTGTCATGTCACCATTCTTAATATTATTGGTCTTTAAAAGCCTAGATCTGGGCCTCAAGAAGAAAATGTGCTTAGAAATGGAGAGGGTGAAATGCAAACTACATGTTCAGAGAGTTTGATGGTTTGAAAAATTCTGCAAACGCTTTTTTTTTATGGAATGAATGTGGCCTCGTTGACTGGTTATAATTAATAAGTTTTCTGCTTGAATGTTTGTCATGGCAATCATCGCTACGCTTTCCACATCATTGTATATTTAGATTTTGATTTTAAAGACATTTTAAATCCAAACATTTTTGGTGGGAACCTGATTCCTTCCTCATATGTAATTCCTCAGTTTGCCATTACAAATGTACTTGACACCAGTCTTTATTTCTTTTAGGATAACTGTGGTAGCGGTCAGGCCCTAATAATGCCCTTCAAAATATACAGCTGTGAAGTCGCAGCCTAGCAGGACGAACTACATCATGATAGTCAGTGTGGTGCCTGACTATGGCTTCTCTGGCTTTTCCCCCGGACCTCCAGCACGAGGCAGCGCAACTTGGCAAAGCTCTGCCCGGGGTTTAGGATGAATAAGAAAAATCATCTACCTCACCAAGTCGCTCTTTAATGACTCCTTGTGTGCAGATCGGCCACCTGTAAATTCAATCACAGAAGTATAGTTGGTGAGCGTAATCATCCCACACATGATCCGACTAAAGGCTTCAGTGTTGGATGAGCAGTGTAAAAAATAATCGGTGCCTCGGCTGGATTAATCATGTGAGCGTCTCTCACCATCCGCATCTGTCCAAGGATTTGCGGAGCTGCCGACCAGGCAGGGTTAGTTTGAATTAGGAAGAGAGGAAAATGTAGCCTGGCTCCGCCCTCCCACGTACTTCATTTTCCTTCAGTACTCCATCTGGGTTTGCAGCATATTCCCTGTTTTTTTCCCAAAAAAATTTACCGGTCCAATCAGCGAACAGAGGGAGTGGCTGAGAACGATGAGGTTGATGTCCTGCGCTAGTTTGAGTGTAGTACGTCACGACCAAACGTTATGGATTGGTTATGGCAGATCCGTAGTGGCACTGAGCAGATCAATAGTTTTAAACTATATCTGCCTTTAAGGAAGTTAACGCTTGTCAATGGAGAGTGGCCAGACTCTGTACAAATGAAATGTACGTAGTCTGGTAGGACAAGGCTAAGGAAAACGGGGAGTAAAAAATACTGTCCAAGAGAAAAGCGAAAAGGTGCAAGATGACACAAATTACACATGAGACAGGGGAATAAAAATACAATAAAAAATACAAGGTTCAGATCTTCAGAGTAAATGGTGTAAGTATATGTACAGTTAGTGGAGCAAGTCTGAAATAGAAAGATTGATTAGTTGGTATGTAATGTGGTAACGTGGCAAATACAATGGAGTAATTAACATTTGAGCATAACTGTGTAAATGGATATTGTGCAAATGGCAAACAATAAATAAGATAATGTGCAGATCAGTGTGTACAAAGGAACCATGGGACAAAACTAAGAAAATAGATCAAAACGACAGAGATGGTGTGTGTAGGGGGGGGGGTCAGTATGTGCAATGGTCAGACAGAAGCTCTGATACTCGTGATTTAAAGGAGGTGAGGGAGACGGTGTTCACGAGTTTCAGAGTCTTTTGTAGTTTGTTCCAGTCGTATGCTTCTGCGAACTGGAAGAAGTTTCACCAAAGGAGGTGTGGGCTTTTCGGGTGACTAGGGAGATGTACCTGGTTGAGCGCAGGTTACGGGTGGTTGAGGCACTGGTGAGAAGAGAGTTTAGGTACTGAGGGGTTTTACGTAGAAGTGACTTATATAGGAGGTGATACCAGTGGGTCAGGTGTTGAGTGTGAAGTGAGGACCAGCCCACTAGTGCATATAGGTCACAGTGGTGGGTGTTAAACGGGGCATTGGTGACTAAACGAATGGTGCTGTGAAAGACTACGTCTAGCTTAGTCAGGAAGGAGGTAGAGGAAGTTAGACAGAAGTGTAGGATTGGTAGGATAGTCATTTTTACCACGGTGTGTTTGGCAGCGTAGGTGAAGAAGTCCTTGTTGTGGAATAATAAGCTAAATCTTTTCGTTAGGTATCAATAGCACTATAATTCAGTCAAAAATGTTGTCAACAATTTTGTCCTTCCTTAAAACCAATAGAAATACACCTGCCCTTATCCATCGGTCTGTTTATCTGTGTTTCTGTATCCTGTCTGTCAGTTTCTGTCTGTTGTTTGCTGAATCTGTGTTTAAGTTAGCCTGTCAGTTTGTAAATCCATCTGTCTTTTTCTAGTTCAATTAGTCCATTGGTTATTCCATTTATCTGTCTGTCTGTTTTACTGTCATACTGTCTCAGACAGTTCCTACATTTCCTAACATATGCAGTATGTATCAGAAGTCCGTCAGTGGGGCCTTGTGTTAACCTGTGTACTGTGTGTGTTTGTGTGTGTGTTTTCCAGACATCGATGAGTGTAGCAGTGGGGAAAACTTGTGTCAGAGGAATGCTGACTGTATCAACAGCCCGGGCAGCTACCGATGTGAATGCTCTGAGGGCTTCAAACTGTCACCCATGGGAGCCTGCATCGGTATGGCACCTGAACCGATACACCACACCCTACTCACGTCACATCACAAAAGAGATTGTTCAGTGTGTGACCCAGCCCACCTGCAATGGTGATTGTCTCCTGTGTGACTAAACCCACCAGCTGTAGTGATTGTCTCCTGTGTGACTAAACCCACCAGCTGTAGTGATTGTCTCCTGTGTGACTAAACCCACCAGCTGTAGTGATTGTCTCCTGTGTGACTAAACCCACCAGCTGTAGTGATTGTCTCCTGTGTGACTAAACCCACCAGCCGTAGTGATTGTCTCCTGTGTGACTAAACCC
>JACXGM010028569.1:0-13903 GCA_016801145.1 Umbra pygmaea | reverse complement strand
GGGACCTCCTCAGGACTGGGCCTGGGACAACAATCCTAGTCCCACCCTGTCAGCGTCCCTGCACACACACATACATATCAATTCCTTCAAATGTTAAGAGGAAGATTAAAAAAGAGAAACTTTATCTGTGAATTCTCACAGAATCTCAATTGATTAATATCTTGCTACTCAGTCAGAATCTTATTAACCTGGAGTCCCAGTCTCTGTCACAATAATCATATGTAATGTTTTTTCGCCAATTGGCAGACATCTGGTTAAAATTTAGGCAATGGCACATAAGAGCCTTTTTTACATTACCATGGAAGGTTCTCAGTTTGCACTCTAGTAACATTTGTGTGGTCCAGGTAGCTTTGCATAAAAAAGAGTTGTCATTCGCAAGGCTACTTTTACTTGACGGAAGTGTCGTAGGACAGAACGACTTTGGAAATCCACAGGTCTAGTGGTGCACCGTCTGTACCTCAAAGATCTCCGTATTTCTTTAAATACACTAATCAAGGATTCACGGTTTGCTTACTTTGGTAATCTAATCTCTTCCTCAAAAATAAATCCTAAGATTTTGTTTAATACTATTAATAACTTAGTATCACCGCCACCTTCCACATTACCATGTTTCTCCACAGATGATTGCAATAAGTTCCTTACATTCTTTGTTGATAAGGTGACTGCTATCAGAACCAGCTTTCATCCTGTGTCCCACCCAACCCTTTTAAGCCATTCTCTTTCATGCACAGTCTTGCACTCTTTCGAACCAATCAACTTACAAAATTTGGTAGATTTAATTGGTAAAATGAAGCTTTCCTCAAGCCCTTTAGATTTGTTACCATCTTCACTCTTTATAAAAGTTCTACCCACTATTGGCCCTGCTGTTCTAGCGATTGTGAACACCTCTTTGTTGACAGGGTGTGTTCCTTCCTATTTTAAACATGCTACCATACAGCCCATATTAAAGAAAACCAACCTGGACGCTGCCCTGCCCAGCAACTATAGGCCTATATCCAAGCTCCCATTTTTGTCTAAGATTTTAGAGAAGGTCATGGCTATCCAATTAACTGCTGTGCTAGAGAGACATAATATTTTAGATAAATTCAATCAGGGTTTCGGAAACAGCACTCTACAGAAACTGCTCTTCTGAGGGTTTCAAATGATATCTTGATGTCCTCTGATAAAGGTGACTGTTCAGTGTTGGTACTTCTTAAAATTAGTTCGGCATTTGACAAGGTCGACCATTACATCCTGATCAATATGTTACGAGATTGGGTGAGTATATCAGGCATGGCTCTAGACTGGTTTTCGTCCTATCTCGCAGACAGAAGTTATAATGTCTCTATTGGAGACTATGTGTCAGAATCCACTCCACTTTCCTGTGGTGTCCCACAGGGGTCAGTTTTGGGGCCCTTGCTTTTTTCCCTATATTTGCAGCCCTTGGGAAAGCTTACAAACAGTTTCAGTATTACCTACCACTTATATGCAGATGATATACAGCTTAATTTTTCATTTTAACCTAGTTAGACCTCCGAGTTATCTAGGCTTTTAGACTGCTTAAATGCTATTAAGGAATGGTTAGCTCTAAATTCCTTACAGCTTAATGTGGATAAGACAGAGGTTCTAATTTTTGCCCCGGAAAAAGTCGTCCCAACAATTCTACAAGGTATTGGGCCTCTTTCTTCTGCTGTTCAAACTAACCTGCGTAACTTAGGGGTGATGTTTGATAAAACGTATATGTTTGATACTCATGTAAAGCAGCTGACAAGAACTTGTTTCTTCCACCTCAGAAATATCTGTAAACTGAGATCTGTAGTTTCTACTGCTGAGCTTGAGATGCTCATACATGCATTCATCTCATTGCGTATTGACTACTGTAACTCACTATACTCTGCACTCAGTAAATCTGCTCTAAATCGTCTTCAATCTGTCCAAAATGCTGCTGCTAGGCTACTATCTAGGTCACCTAGACGGTCTCATATCACCCCTGTCTTACAGTCCCTCCATTGGCTGCCTGTGAAATACAGGATTCAGTTTAAAATTCTCACTATTACTTACAGAGCACTACATGGTCAGTCACCTGCATATGTGGCTGAACTATTGCTGTCTCACTCATCTGTACGCCATCTAAGGTCAAACACACATCATTTATTGACCGGCCCTCGTACTCGTCTCAAGACTTGCGGGGACCGCTCTTTTGAGTCCGTAGCACCGAGACTCTGGAATGCACTGCCTCCATCATTACGGTCTGATGTCTCTGTGGATGCTTTTAAAAAGCAGCTAAAAACTTATTTTTTTTACACAGGCATTTAGATAACTCTTTTATTTTTGGATTACCTTTTAATCTACGATTTTTAATTTTTAATATAGATTTTATTCTACATTTTAATATGTATTCTATAGTGTTTTAAATGTGTATGTTGTATTTTATGTAAAGCACTTTGTGATTTTATATCTGTGAAAAGTGCTCTATAAATAAAGCTTACTTACTTACTTTTATACTTTAAGTAAATTGCCAAGCCTGTACTTTGTTACTTTTACTTGAGTAATGAAGTTAAATCAGTACTTCTACTTTTACCAGAGTATTTTTTACTGTACTCTATCTGTACTTCTACTTGAGTACATGAAGTGAGTACTTTTGCCATCTCTGCTGACTACCAGGATATTCAAAGTCATTCTGACAAGGCTTTTTGCAAGCATACAAACACATGATTGGGTCCCCGATGTTCACGTGATTACCATTCAATAAGATAAGCATAATCATCTTTTGTTATTTCTATACTTAGTATTCCTTGATATTAAGTTTTAGTTGTACATCTAAAACCATTCAGTGATAAAAATATTCAGAAAAGTGAGAAAACATGATGATCTAGTACCTTTGAGCGGAGGTTGAAGCCAGTTGTCTTAGGCCTTTGTAACAAAGGTGGTGTTGGATACTTTTCTGTGGGCCCAGGGGTTAGTGACAATGCAGATTTCATGATTGTGATGTCCTCTGTGTCTCCATTCAGGTTTGTTTTCTCTCCAGCTCGACTAGCATGTTTTAGAAGCTCTCTATAATCCAAAGCCCCCAACCCATTCACTGGCAGCTTCTCCCACACACTCTCAAACTGGAGTGAGATAGTTAGTATAGACATTAATATACACACTATGATATTAACATACACAAGCACATTCACACAAGCAAAATATTACCTTTAAGCATCAATAACATTTTCAATAAGAAGTCAATAATTATCAGTGAATGCAAATGTATTTTGTATTGCACTGATTAAAAACTGAAGCTGGATTCACACCAGATTCGGCAAACTGGTTGCATTGCGGCAGAAGTCCATTTCAATAGGAAGCAATGCGCACCGCTGCGGCACATCTACCGGAACCGGCAAAGTGTGGATGCGGTGTGGCGGGTGTGTCGCAAGAGTTGAAATATTCCAATTTGTGCGGTGCCTTGCCGTACGGCACCAGAACAGGAAGTTGATTTACCACAGAGGAAGAGCTAATATGTCGCTTTCACCTATGGGTTTATGGGATTGCAAGAAAAGCTTTGACAGCTCAGTAGGTAGTTTTCGTATTGGCAATAAACACTAAACTGAAAAAAGATCCTGCTAGTCGCCTTGCAGGAGGAGGACAGTTGTATGCAATGTTGCCCACCATCTCGTAGATGCGGAAGATTGATTACGATGTTGATTGCGGTGTACAAGTGTGTCTGCATTACGATGCCGTGCAGGGAGTTTTTGCCGTGTCTGGTGTGAATCCAGCTTGAGATCTTGGCTTGCAAAAAAACACTTAAATTCTGTGGATCTAATTTACAAGCATGCCAGTATGGCTGTTCTCAATGCTTTTGCACAACAAACCATCAATAAGGTTAAAATTATGCCTTGTTTTTCAGTAAGAGCTTTTTTCAATATGAATGAAAAATCATCAATCATTAATTTAATTGTCAAGCCATAGCTGCTTTAAGCCCCTCCTGTAGAGGTGCAGGGAGAGGCCACATTGGACAGCAAGTAGGGTTAACTGTCTTGCTCAAGGATTTGTTGTGTTAGGGAACCTTTGTTCACCTGGTTGTAAGTGAGCTTCATCAAATGATGATCACACAGCATTTGAATGGCCTCCCTGGAGATGGTATTGCTGTGGGTGTGGTCTAAGTTCATCATCTCCTTGGTGATTCTATACACATGTGTAATAACAAGCACCTGGATCTAGGGATGGGTACCGACCCCTGTACTTTTACCGGTACCGACCAAATCATGTCGATATTACCGAGTATTGGTTCATGTAAAATCAATCGGTGCCACATTTCGGTACCTGAGAGCGAATCTCTTGCGAGATTACCTTACATCTGCAGCTTGTCAATTGCGTTTTGTTCTCCATTGCAGCGTGATGCAGACAGGCAATTTTTACTTTGTATCTTTACATTAACTATAAGCCTTACCAAACCCTTACCCTTACCTTAACCACTCTGAAACCTTGCTATTAAGCCCATCTAAAATACGATTTTTACTTTCAGTCATTAAATTAATCATAAGCCTTACCCAAGCCCTTACCCTAACCATTCTGAAAAAAGCCTTGCTGTTAAACCAATCTGAAAAATATATTAGAAGAACACGTTTTACTGAAATGCTACTTCATGATTCTTCCAATTTAAATACATTCATTTTGAAACGTGCTGAGAGACACGAAAAGTAAATATGCTAAAAAACACGGAAAAAAACGAAAATCGTGTCCGTGTACACAAATCAACAGATTAAAATTGTGTGACAAATTACAATATATTAAGAAAAGCCGTGAGACTGCTTTGGTAAGTAACCTCATGCCTAACCTTAACCGTAAATGTTGTAATCATGGAATGGTGCATGGAATGGAATGGTGCGCAACGGACAAAACCCAGTGTTTTTTTGTTTTGCACACTGGGTTTTGTGCGTTGCGCACCATTCCATTCACTCCGGTCCCAAGCGTAATACGAGCCCGTCCTCCCCAATTAAGATCCACCGACCACGGCTGATATGCATATACCAATGAACAACGTATACAGTCTGGGTTGACTCCGCCTCTGATACACACCTTAAACTGGTTGAGGAAGAACTTCCAATCCACTTTTTGGGTCTCCAAGTTCAGCTTCAGTTTGCCAAGCAGGGAAATGAACTGGGAGTCAGAGAGGCAGCAACAGAACTGCTCAAGCACTCGCCTGAACTCCAGAACTGTGACTGTCCCTTTTCCACTCCTGTCGAAGGCGACAAAGGCCTGGAGAGAACAAGGATATTCAGAAAGAGAGCTGGAGCCAGAGAAACCAACAGTGTGAACTGGTTGAGAAGAAACGATTGCCTGTGAATAAGAACCCAGCAAACAAACCATCCCCCAGAACATCAGTCGGTTGTCATGGGTACCTGGCTGACATTTGGAAATCCTCTGTTTGCTGGGAAATACTCTGAATCTGTTTTAAAGCAGCAAGTTTGTTAAATGTAATAATCAATTTTATTTCCAGGTGTCCAATGCCTTCAGATGGAGTCAGGGAAGTGGAATGGATTGGGGGGGCCTACCTTGTGGAGTTTATCCATAGAGGCTTTTACCAGTTCACCCATCCTCTCTGCAGCCTTCTCAACACTGAGCCCAGTCAGATTCTCAGGCATGTCAGGGGATCCACAGAGCCTAAAAGGGCGCTCGCCCTCCCTCCCTGTCCCGTAGTTAAACGCATTCAGGAAGTCCATGTAGGATAACTTTTTTTCATCACTGTCCATCTGAACCCTGAGTCTGAAGGCATACAAGGGACAGGAGATAGATGTTACCTGTATATCCGTTCATAATCTGTTATAGGTCTACTAGATTCATTAGGGTATTGTGATTTACGTTTGTAGCAGGTGTATGATTTGGTGTCTTGTTATTGGGCAGTTGAAATTCTGCAGCAGTCTCTGGAGGTCCTCCAGCCTCACAAGGCCATTTTTGTTCTTATCCAGGACAGTCAGAGCGCTGCTAAACCCCTCAAAGCTACTCTGCAACATGTGTCTGGACGGTAACATGTACAACACACAACTCATTGATCAGTTCTTTCCCCAAAAGTTCAAAGACGGATGCTTAAGCTGTGACATGCATTTCATGGAATTGGTAAAAACTGTTTCTGAATTGCTGTGATTATCTCAGGTAATCACTTTTTCAACTCACTCTATGTCCTGCAGCGTAGCCCCTATAGGGAAACCATCTGTGCGTTCTGTGTTTACATACGTCCATCCTTGTGCCATCTCCTGTGGAGCCACCCCAAGCTTGTCCAGGAAGTCGACACAGGTGAGGTAGCCACGACCTTCTGTGTCATATCTGTCAGTGGAACAGTGTTAGGGTCAGTCACAGGTCAGCATTGACATCATTAAAGGATTTGACACAAAGCAAATACATTTTATTTGTATTTTATTGAGCATGTTATGGAGCATAAAAATTTGCTGAAATAGTAGTCAGAGCTTTGACAACAAAACCACCATAGGCCACATACAAAATTAATCTGGTGTTCTACTGCCATCTTACATCTCAAAATGTCTATGTTTTGTTGGTCACATTAGCACAGACATCACATGTTCTTACCTTCCCCATAAAAGCTCAAACTCATCTGGTGTAATGGGGAGGTCATAGGTGTACAGGAGTCTCCTGAGGTCCTTCTTAAACACCAGACCCTGTCCAACATCAAAGCGGCAAATCGCCTTGGAAGGATGTAAGATCAATATTAATGGGGTTAATTATAAAGAAGTTTGTCTCAGTTTTTTCAAAATGTATTTTCATCCAAATGTATGCTTTATTGGACAGGAAAGGTATAAAGTTTTTTTGCTAAAAGACCAGTGGGCTGGATTGGAAACCTATGCTGCAGCAGTACATGTGCATTGGAGGCAGTGGCTTAGAACTGAGGCCACACATTAGAACACAGACCTGCCTGTACTGTACATTGTCTTTGAGACTTGAGCTACAATGTAGAGAGAAGTGACATGAAACTCACCTTCGACACATCTGCCCACCTGTGGCGTGTATTGAACACCAGCTTATCATGAAGTTGATCCATCCTGTTTAAACAGGACCAAGAACACACACAAACCAGCTAGATATATATACAGTATAAGTCCTCTCTAACCTCACATGCCCAGATTCACATGACCCTACTCACGCATTGGTTGGTTTGGGATGCTGCCCGCGCGACTTGCCGCCCGATTGTACAATGGCAAAGAACTCTGAGTAGTTGAGATTGGCTCCAGGCTGAAGGCCCAGCAGCTGTAAAAGGCGCTGGTACTCCTTGTCCCTGATAACCAGTCCCAGATTGTAATACAGTTCTTTGAAGTCATGGTGGCTCACCAAGCCATCACGGTTCTTGTCCATCACGAGAAAAGCTGTAAGAATGTTCTAGTTGGACAGAAAGCATTACAATCACATCATCAGTTATGTAAAGAAATTTATTGATTGTTTGTTTATGCTGATTGTAACTAATACAGTGCTCTCCATAAGTACTTGGACAGCAATGTCAAAATGTCTATAATATTTGCTGTACACTCAAGGCATATGAGAATACGATTACAGACTGTCACCTTTTATTTCTGGCTGTATTAATACATGTTTTACCAACTAACAATAACAGCACATTAAGTGTTCCATCCCCCATTTTCAATCAAGCATAAATATTGAGAAAAATATACATAACGGAAAGGGAAGAAGTATAAAAGCTAGCATTTAGTCACAAATTCCTTGCATGCAATAAAAACAGCCATGCTGTAACCCATTGATATTACCTAACTCTCTGTATCATATTTTTAGATGTTTTACCAAGTGTACTTCCGCCATTTTGAGCTGTTGATTGACTTGGTCCGTTTCTAACATCCGTGAAATGCATGAGCAATCAGATTTAAAGCAGGGGATTGACCTGGCCTGATGAACTCCCTGGTTGCATTGGCAGTGTGTTTTGGGTCAGTGTCTGGTACCAGATGTTTCTCTATATTTCTGAATTAAACCTGCTGTTGCCAACGTTCGTTACATCATCTGCACAGATGAGTGAGCCCATTCCCGAGGCACCATGCATGCCCATTTCATGACACAGGTGATGTGGTGATGCTTTTTTTCTCCACAATTTTGCCTTCCTCATTATTCAGATTGAGGTTCAACTTTGTCTCATCTGACCATAAAACTCCTGTCTGTTTCAAAACTATAGGCTGATCACTGTTCTTTCTAGCAAATGCTAATTTGTGTTTTTCTGGTGCTGATCAGAGGTTTGCATCTTGCAGTAGGCTCTGTAATTCTGCCGAAATCATCTGCAAAGTGTAGATTGTGGCAAATTCACCCCAGCTTTTTGGAGTTGGATGGTGATTTCACTGACACCTATTTTAGGGTTATTTTTACAAGCTCTGGGGCCTCATTTATAAACATGGCGTACGGACAAAAGAAGGCGTACGCTGCTCTCTACCCAATAATTGGGCTTTATAAAAAGCAAACTTGACGGGAAAATGTGCGGTCCTTCACGGAAACTCTGACCCATGCGTACGCACAAAAACAGGTGAAATGAGAAAGGGCGACACCGTCGGCAGTTGTGTGAAACACGTGACGCTCTCTGAATCTGCAGACCGCTGTGTAGCTAAATGAAATTGAAATACTGCCTCTCATTAATAATATGAACATTTCACAAAGCCAATCTTACAATCAACAGAATGTGGTGGAATACAAATTAAATAAAACAAGATTGTAGCCAACTTAAATGCAAACGAAGACATATTTGCAAAAAGAACACTCAAACATCTTATGTAATTATATTGCCATGTTATGTAATTCATCCTCATAAATAATACGGTATACAAAATAATGTTTAAAACATATCCTTGTCGATGCGTCCGTCTGGCGGAGCAGACACATTAGATTAGATAGATGTGTTCATTGACCAACTGGGGAAAGTTGTGTTCATAAATGTCATCAACTACGGAATCATGGTGTTCATGTAGGCTATATGCCGTTAGTCCGTTTCATTTCCATCCATCAATTGTTCCGTCGTGACGCATGTCTTAACCATTTTGAAAGCTGGAATTAATTCCATTTGCGCATAATCCCATTTACAATTACATGAATACCGACATCTGTAGCTGATCAGATACAATCACCTGCATGGTCATAAAAAGCCATGATGCCAACCCAATGCGTAATGACGCGCAATGGCTGATCTTGCGCTGTTAGAAGATGTGTCAAATGGAAGGATTCGGAGGGAACGCATTGTCAGACAGCAAGAAGACTTGCTGGCAAATGAGGACGAGTGGCTTATGAGCCGGTTCCGATTTCCTCGGGGCGTCCTGTTGGACCTCTGTGCTCTATTGGGCCCAGCGTTACAGAGGAGCACTCGGAGAAACCACGCTGTCCCAGTCCCACTTCAAGTCCTTACAACACTTGGATTTCTGGCGACTGGCACTTTCCAGAGGGAATTGGCTGACAGGTCTGGGATTTCTCAGCCAACCCTTAGCCGGGTTATCCCAGACGTGTTAATAGGTGTAATTGGTGTGTCGCATGATTACATAAAGTTTCCTTACACTGCGGGTGAACAAGCAAACAAAAAGCGCAATTTGCAGCTATGTCCGATTTCCCATATGTAATCAGTGCTATTGACTGCACTCATGTTGCCATAATAAGTGCACCAAATGAGAATTAAAATGCTTTCATTGATCGAAAGCATTTTGATTTGATCAATGTCCAAATAATTTATAATGCAGACATGTTGCTGTAATGTAACCAATTTTCCCCCACCCGTGGCAGACACACTTTCGCGATGAAGTGCCAGACGCTTTGACATCGACTGATATCGGACCACTTTTTATTTGGGCCACGGTCCGACTTTCTTACAGCGTCTGCAACCTTTTGCCACTCCAATGCCTTTTTGGCATTGGTAATAGGCACACTTTGCCCTTCAAACAACATTTTCCTCCTCTTTTCCACCTCGCCAACAATATTTTCTACTTCACATTGAGTGTAGTTTCTTTTCTTGGTTTTCCTCTCTCTGTTTGCCATGATTTCTCAATCAATAAATATTAATTTCGGGGCGTTTCAATGACTATTTATGGGCAATTATAGGCGTGACATGCAGCCGCAAAAGCTGCGCCAAATTTAGAGTTGATTGTGATTTATAAAGGGAAAACGGCGTAGAACGTGTGCGTGTGCACGGTTTTATAAATCTGAATATTTCTTTGCGTACGCACATCCTATATTTCATCCGTACGCCACTTCTGACGCAAATCCACAGCAAAGTTTTATAAATGAGGCCCCTGGTCATTATTCCTTCATCAACTGCTGTTGTTTTCTTTGGCCAATCTTGCCATTACCGATTGCTGACAACACCAGTTGTTTCTATTTTTTCAGGACACTCCAAACTGTGTATTTGGCTATGCCCAACTTTTGTTGGACATTGGATTATACCTACTGACAAAAGCAGAGTCCAAAGACAAAAGCAAAGGATATAACTAAGACTACACAAATGTTATTTTATGAAAAAGCACTTTTATGTGTGAATTACAGCTTTTACTGTATATGTGTAAACAATCAATGCAGCAGGAAAAACCTGATCAATTAGAACACCTGTGAGTTAGTTTGTATGTTGAAACAGATAGAAATTCATATTTCATGATTTGAGTGTACAGCCAAAATAGCAATTGTAACATTACTGTGTCAATTATAGACAGAATGTCTTTTCTTGTTGTTTCTTATTGTTTACCTGGTAGGTTTGCTTTTAAAGACTTTGGTTTAGGCACTGTACTACAAATATTATTTTATCTGACAGAATATTGCAGATGTAACATAGGAAAATAATCTGTGTTAATGGCAGTATAGTAGCCAAACCAAATCAGGGGTTTGTAAATAAAGTAGAATGTATATATTGTTAAAAGATTTTATCCAAGTTATTGTTTGTAGATGTTAAGTGAATGTAGGATCTCTCTCACCCCATACATGTTCAGGATCCTTTCTTTAAGAACAAGGAGGCAGTCTTCTGCTGTCTGAAGGAGTGGCTTTACAGCTTTGTTACAAGTGTTACCCCCTGAGTGCTGGTCCTGCAAGCTGGCAACGTTCTCTGTTAAGTAACAGAAATATTAAAATGAAAACATTTCAGTTTGCTTTTTGTACATCAAATGAGGCTTGTGTATGTAGTGTACTAGCTGTTTTTGTTGTCAAGAATTTAGAATTTCACAAATAGCAAAAAGGACCCCTTAACACTGCCAACATTGGTAGCCCTTTAACTGCCTGACCCAATTTACATCTAATTTGTATTTTGGCAGTTTTTGTGCATTTTTCAAACATGTCTACCTCTAGATCCTGATTCTGTTTATGGTTTGTTTTGAGTTTTTCAGAGAATACATACACGAGTGGTAGCCTGCTGTTTCTGAAATGTTTTGAAAGCAAATAATTACCCCAAACGGGCAGGAATGAGCAGTATACTGCTTCCCTCTGTGCTCCTCTGCACTAATAAGAGAGGTAAAGTACCTTTAAAACTATTTTTTATCTTGTTGAGCTCTCCAATGTCTCATGAGGTAACAGTAGGCAGCAGTGCAGTGTTGATCACTGTGGTAGGGTAATGGTAATACAGGAGGGCAGTGTCTAGGATGAGTGGGACTTTTGGAGAGAGACCACTTGAGCTCCCCAGACCACTAATTCAGACCTGAATGTTGAGTTGTTATTGGCAGGCCAGAAGTCACACTGACACTTACCATTATACTTAGACAGTAATGCCCAGATGGCCATTTTCCCATCAACAAAACCAAGTGACAGAATGAGCTTGTGAAACTGCTTCTCATCCAATGTGATCCAGCTGTCGTCCAGAATCTAGATTTGTTGGGACAACAGGGAAATAGGTCGGAAATAGGATATGAATGCATGTACCATAACACGGCTGCTCAATCCGTAGGTTCTCTCCAAACCTCTTCTAGCACACCTCACTTAACTGGAGGATTAGCTAAATCAGTAAGTTAAAACTGTGGTTGAAGTGTAAACCTGCAGGGCAATAGCTCTCCAGGACTATGTTTGAGCAGCCCTGTTCCATATAAATGCAGAAAAAAAGAAATGTCCTCTCACTTTCAACCGCTATCATTATTCAGTAAACTTAACATAAGAACATTTTTGTATGAACATAAAAAGATACTACTAAGACATAAACTGAACAAGTTCCACAGACATGACAGAAATTGAAAAGTGTGTCCCTGAACAAAGGAGGTGACCACATCAAGTCAGTCAGTATGTGGTGTGGCCACCAGCTTCCCTGTATCTCACTGCATTGAGTTTGCCTGCACTGACAACAAGCTCAGTGTGATGATACTGTGACACACCGCACCAGATCATGATGGACCCTCCACCTACAAATCGATCCCTCTCCAGAGTACAGGCCTCTGTGTAACACTCATTCCTTCGACAATAAACGTGAGCATAGGCATAGATTACCGTGGGGAGGAAACCCCACCTGATTTCGTCATGAGTCATTTTGTTCCCATCGCTTTTTTTGAGAAAAAGACCCGGTCCGGGGTGGCAATCGGGAGAGTCTGGACTTTTCCCGGTAGGCCGTTAGTGTTTCGCGGCCACAAGGTCCGGTCAGATAGTAGTTATACATTGGAAGATTTTAGCAACATAATTTAGACCGCTGATTTAAACTGTGCAGCCTCTGCTCAGCCTCTGCGCAGCCTCTGTCAATGAGACACTGTCACAATCAGGTGTTGATGTGGTGTTGGAGAGGAAATGGAGACCAAAGCAGGGAGGAACGTTCTTGATGTTTAATGAACGTGTAGAGTGCCGAGATAGGAATGTACTATAACAACTGATGCAAATCGGTCATAGGAACTGCACAACGTGTATATATATATAAGGTTACAATGCTTTAAAGCTCAGGGATGGGGATTTCTGCAGATTTCACTATCAGATAGTTTACTTGATAGGCTCTGGGTCGGCTAAGATTATTTTGGCTGTGTGCGATCTGATGCCTTGTATCAATTAACTAGCTACATTAATTGTGCTATGGAATATTATGATATTATGTAAGACAAATAGTGCAACACTAATAAAAATATGTTTTAACAAAGGTTATTTCCAAAACTATATTGAATAAAAGCAAAGCATACAATGTAACCTCAAAAAAATCTTATTTATTTAGCCTATTCGTTTCTTTTTTGCACACTGCACATGTCAGCGCAATTGCAACCGTTGTTACAATTATAAATTTTAATATACTGTTGTTATTACACCTTTTGCAAAAATGCGTTAGATATCCTTAGTATGGAAGTACTTCATCAAAGCAACATGTGATGCAAATCATGTTGAACACAAAATATAGTTTGACATTGAATATAATAAAGCCATAAGCTATTTATTTTAACTAGGCACGATTTACATTTTGTTGTTGAATTTCTAATGTTCTTATTATTTCTTTTTTCACCAGTTCAAACCATAATGCACTTTATTTTTGAACAGTTTGAATGATCTAATCACAATGAAGTCGTAATATGTTGTTACCTAGTCAAATAGTAATGTGTGAATCTGTGTGTATATCCAGAGACAAATTTCAGGTTTACTCCCTAAATTTAAGTTTAATATCAAATGTTATCTTGTCCTGTCAATACAAGCATTTCTTTCTCGCTAACACATAGTTCCCTACTTAGGGCTCATAGTGAAGAAAAAAAATCAACAGACTAATCTGTTCCCTCAATTTTTTTATCTGTTCCCTCAATTTTTTAATCCGTTCCTGTAACGTTTCCCAGTTCTCCTTTCCAAAAAAACAGCCACTTCCTTTGTTTATGTTGCTCAGAACTACAATTCCCATTCACCAGTTCTACTTCTAGGCCGCTGTTTCCTCTCAAGCCTCCCGGCCGCCAGAGGCCGCTGTTTCTGCTCAAGCCTCCCGGCCGCCAGAGGCCGCTGTTTCTGCTCAAGCCTCCCGGCCGCCAGAGGCCGCTGTTTC
>JACXGM010028568.1:0-13995 GCA_016801145.1 Umbra pygmaea | reverse complement strand
GATTAAGGAGAGAGGAAGGAGGAAGGAGGAGTTGATTAAGGAGAGAGGAAGGAGGAGGGGATTAAGGAGAGAGATGGAGGAAGGAGGAGGTGATTAAGGAGAGAGAAGAAGGAGATGATTAAGGAGAGAGGAAGGAGGAAGGAGGAGTTGATTAAGGAGAGAGGAAGGAGGAGGGGATTAAGGAGAGAGATGGAGGAAGGAGGAGGTGATTAAGGAGAGAGAAGGAGGAGATGAATAAGGAGAGAGGAAGGAGGAAGGAGGAGTTGATTAAGGAGAAAGGATGGAGGAGGGGATTAAGGAGCGAGATGGAGGAAGGAGGAGGTGATTAAGGAGCGAGATGGAGGAAGGAGGAGGTGAATAAGGAGCGAGATGGAGGAAGGAGGAGGTGATTAAGGAGAGAGGAAGGAGGAGGGGATTAAGGAGAGAGGAAGGAGGAGGTGATTAAGGAGAGAGATGGAGGAAGGATGAGTAAGGAGGATGAAGATAGAAAAGAGTCCCGTTGTAAGTAACAAGGTCAAAGGGCATGTGTCATTACATCATTATCTCCAAGAGTATTTTTCTGTCCCTCTGCACTACTTACTGATTCCACTGTAGTCATGTTGATCTCCACGTTCCAACAGAAATCATCAGAGAAAGATTGAGTGAAAGAAAGAAATCCCCAGGAAACATTTTAAACAATTGTACAAATTAGTTCCAGACTCCCTTTAGGCTGGCAACACCCTCTTTGCATGTTTTTGAGAAACAAAGATCCCAATATTTATTGGGGCCAGTTTAATAGGGAAGTGAAAGAGAGCAGGGACAGGCATGGTAATGCAGTGATCTGCTGATTCTGGCCCAATGAGCTGGGGCTGGGCCAACACAAATGTTCTGCAACGTTCAGTCACACCTCTAATGCAATCAGCCCATGGCCCAGTACGACAACATCAAGAATCTGGCCAAGCACACTTGAATATATGCAAGAGGGCAAGACTGTCTAGCTCACACACACTCAGATATAGCTGTGCCATCAGTCACACTGCTCTGTGTAATAACATGCTGTGCCAAGCTGCAAAGACGATAAGAGCAGAGACAGAGCAGAGACAGAGCAGAGACAGAGCAGAGACAGAGAGACCAGAAAAAGACAGACCAGAGACAGACAAGAGACAGGCAGACCAGAGACAGACTAAAGACAGACAGATCAGAGACAGACAGACTAAAGACAGACCAAAGACAGACACACCAGAGGCAAGAAAAACCAGAGACAGACAAACCAGAGACAGACCAGAGACAGACACACCAGAGGCAAGAAAAACCAGAGACAGACAAACCAGAGACAGACCAGAGACAGACACACCAGAGGCAAGACAAACCAGAGACAGACAAACCAGAGACAGACCAGAGACAGACACACCAGAGGCAAGAAAAACCAGAGACAGACAAACCAGAGACAGACCAGAGACAGACACACCAGAGGCAAGAAAAACCAGAGACAGACAAACCAGAGACAGACCAGAGACAGACAAACCAGAGACAGACAAACCAGAGACAGACAAACCAGAGACAGACAGACCAGAGACAAACAGACCAGAGACAGAACAAACATATATCCCCATATATACTGTAGTTATATGCTGTGCTGAGAGGTAGTGAATACAGTCACTGAACATTGCTATTTTCATTTCAATGCTATTTAAATAATACTTTTAACCAAATTCAGTAGTTCCAGACCCAGAGTTCTGCTAGTTTTTATTATTAATCATGGAATAATTTAGACAAAAGCAATATAAATTCAAGACTGAAATAACATAAAGTGAAGAACATGACTACTGAAACAATGTGCTCTGGACAGAAGAGTAAAATAAGACAGTTTTTGCTGCAGTACCAGATGTTATGTTGAGCAAAAACACAATAATGACTTTGAACAGAGAATGCCATACTAACCATAAAACATGGTTGGGGAAGCATTATGGTTTGGGCCTGCTTTGCTGACTTGGAGCCTGGCCAGTTTCCCATTATTGGTACAACCTTGACATGGATATTGATGATAATCTTTCTTTTAATACACATATTACTATGTTGGTGAAAAAGCTGAAAATTAGAATTGTTTTTTATATGAATAGATCACGCCTATCATCTCAGCATGGAATGGAAATTTTACAGGCTACTTTTATGTCAGTGCTTGATTATGATGTAATATATATGCATTGGTCAGCATCAGTTTTAAAACATTTGGATGCAGTGTATCATGCAATGTTGTGCTTTATTACGGGAGCAAATTATCATACACATTATTGCCTGCTATACATTGCAGTTGGTTGGGACTCCTTGAATTTGAGAAGGTCCAGACATTGGCTGATGTTTGTTTATAAATCTTTACAGAAACTACCTAGATATTTAAATGAAAAAAATCATTGGTCAAATATCATATAGCTCAGGGCTTTTAATTACTTGGAAAACACGAGTAATGACTTCATTGCCTCTAGTGATCAAAAGGAGTTTCTCGTGGGTCCACAAAAATCCCAGAGGTCCCTGGCACTGATCTCTCAACCAATGGCTCCATGGCCTTTTGGTTGGAATGCTGGCTTGGCGACAGCAAGCAGAATCTAATCTAATGAAGAATGTGACCATTGTACCCCCTTCAGAACCATTTTTCCACCAACCACACACATCACAGCTGTTGTTCACAGCTAATCTGAAGCTAAACGCTATGATACGCCTTTCCTCGCCTAGAGCTTCTTCATGGAATCCATCAGTCACACAGACATTATTCATAGCATAAGATGGAACTTGGACCTCTGGGAATGGTCTGCTAAGCAGTTGAAAAGTGTTTGATAGAGCAGAGATGGGATGGTGAATAATGGTTTCTGTGAAGGTGCCTCAGTCCTTGGGCTGCAGACGGTAGCTGACTTGTCTAAACAGATTTCTGTGTCTCTGTGTAGCTTCCACAGGTCATGATCTCTGTCATCGCATTTACTAACCATCAACACCTCCGCCAGAACTACCTGCATGGATAATAATGACACCACCTAAATATTTACCTATCTCATCTTATGGACAGTCAGCCAGGCACTGTTAAATGAAGCATTTTCAGCCAACCAGGCGGTAAACCAGGCCCTTCTTCCACAGCCTGGATCCTATTAGGGAATTATCATTATAAGGAGAGTCATGTGTCTGCTCCCCTTCAGAAGGAACAATAACACACATCCCCTGAGTATCATCTGTGCGGATAACCAGAGCTCTGAACTTCAGTAATGGTTGGGTAAAAGTACTGAAGCAATAGTTGATAAGGAACTTGTTATATGTGAAGATACTTGACTCACATATTATAATACACACTGTAGACACTACATTTGACTCCTGTATACGACTCCAATAACTCAGTGTTCAATGTTGTAAATCATTAGATTCCCTAACAGACAAACAGGCCAGTGAGTCTCTTGTAAGTAGACATGATTTATTTCACCTTTATGTAACCAGGAAAGCTGATTCATACATGATCTATTCCATAGCTGCTGCTAAATTAAATTTGACATGGTTTAAGAAGTGGCAACACCATGTATCCACTGACTTGAACCAACTGAGCTCCAGTACAGAGATTGAGTTTCATGAGCTCATGTGTTGAGACTAGATGGTGTCTAACACTACTAATACCTACTATG
Organism: Umbra pygmaea; assembly: GCA_016801145.1. Classification (NCBI taxonomy): domain Eukaryota; kingdom Metazoa; phylum Chordata; class Actinopteri; order Esociformes; family Umbridae; genus Umbra; species Umbra pygmaea. The sequence goes on along the minus strand of JACXGM010028568.1, from coordinate 10,357 downwards.
ACATGTAGTTATGTTGTCTCAAATAAAAAAAGTTATGAGTATCGATCCATGTGTTATTTTGGGTTGAGACAGCCTAATTCTCTAGCTTGTAACCAGTAGACGTAATTTTGTTTAGGTTAATCCAATGATTACTTTTTTCAGTGCAATGATGCAGATTTACACTAGATAATACATTAGCATTTGAAATGTATTCATATAAATTGGGAGATTGAATGAAAGTTCTGTGTTCTTGTCTATTTAGTTCCAAATGTACCAGTGATCAATAATCAATTTAATCTACCTGATTTAATTATGGCACATGTCCGATTCATACAAAAGATCTTGTTGTAAGCATTTAATCAGAGATCCCATCCTGGAGCGTCAGCTCTCCTATCTCCAAGGGGATTACATGAGGATCTAAAACAGAGATGGACAATGTTGATGGTGGTGGAGGCAACCGACAAGTCTGCATACGCTCGCATGTCTTGAGAACAAATCAAGTCTGCATACACTCGCATGTCTTGAGAACAAATCAAGTCTGCATACGCTCGCATGTCTTGAGAACAAATCAAGTCTGCATACGCTCACATGTCTTGAGAACAAATCAAGTCTGCATACGCTCGCATGTCTTGAGAACAACTCAAGTCTGCATACGCTCGCATGTCTTGAGAACAAATCAAGTCTGCATACGCTCGCATGTCTTGAGAACAAATCAAGTCTGCATACGCTCGCATGTCTTGAGAACAAATCAAGTCTGCATACGCTCGCATGTCTTGAGAACAAATCAAGTCTGCATATGCTCGCATGTCTTGAGAACAAATCAAGTCTGCATACGCTCACATGTCTTGAGAATAAAATCAAGTCTGCATACGCTCGCATGTCTTGAGAACAAATCAAGTCTGCATAGGCTCGCATGTCTTGAGAACAAATCAAGTCTGCATAGGCTCACATGCCTTGAGAACAAATCAAGTCTGCATACGCTCACATGCCTTGAGAACAAATCATAGCATCAGGGCCCTGTATACACAGTTTTCAAAAAAATGTATGTGTTAAAGAATGTTTGCTGCATCCCTACATATTTTATAATTAGAGTTCAAAATTAGAGTTCAAAGAAAAGTTTGCTGGTTTCAATATGACAACTCAAGAAAAGTGACTAACCAATACATTTGGAGAGCTTGCTGCTAGCTAACATGAGCTTATTTAGAGACCTTCAGTAAAAAAACAAAAATGTAAAAGAAAATGTCAAAGTGTACATTGTTTACTGTTGTAAACTTTTAACCCTTCAAATAATGTGGACATGACCCTGCTACTGGAACAATTGGTGACAGAGAGAAGAGGCATCTTGAATGACCAGGACAAGATGTCAGACATGTTGTCAGGTCTAAAGATGACATAACAATTCAAATGTTTCAACTCAAAATATAAATGGCTGCTCACAGTATCAGATAAGCGCAAGCAGCAATACATCCAGAAACAGAAAAGTGGGACAGAATCAGTGAAGTTGCATTCTTCCAGTGTAATGTGACTTCACCCTGAACAGTGTCCATGCCAAGGATGTCAGCCCAACAAGCCAGGATTCTGGATCCAGTTGTCTGAGAGACATGTGGCACAAGCCAGCACTCCCAATAATAAAACGTCAAACCTAAAAGTCTAAAAGTGGATTTACTGTATTCTAGCTGATGCCAGATTTGGGCAGACCTGCTCCTCATTTCATTTGTAAATCCGAGAGGGAAGCAAGTCAGCATGAACAGCATGAATAATTCCAGAACATTCCTTTTGAGGAATTGTCTGAGCTGTCTTACAAAGGAAATGGCAGGATCTGTGAGTACAGAAAGCACTCTGAGAAGCAGGAATCCAACCGATAAAGATGTAGTGAGTTGTCATACCTCAGAGGACATCCTCCACACAGAGAGGTTCTGGATCACTCAAAACCAGTTCACTGCAAAACATTCATGCAATTATGAAGGAGGAAATTACAAGACATATATGGACCTTATAAATGCCATCATTTTTTGTGATTTCCAAGATGTCTGGGTTAGGACAAGTGTGTTTGTCAAGTCTTTATAAGACTTTAAGCACTTATACAGTACAGCATTTAATGTTTTTTTTTGGTATCAGGTTGTGTTTTATCTGGTAAATAATGCAAACCAGTATATATATTTGTCATTTTCACTAGGAAACAAAGGTGGCAGGACAAGAGACTGCTACGAGAGTGGGCTAAATGCCAGAGGGTGACGTGTGTGTACTGTATGAGTGTGTGTGTGTGTGTGTGTGTGTGTGTGTGTGTGTGTGTGTGTGTGTGTGTGTGTGTGTGTGTGTGTGTGTGTGTGTGTGTGTGTGTGTGTGTGTGTGTGTGTCCTTGTTTTTGTATGGTTGTGATGCCCTGACATTTCAGCAATGGCCCCATAACCATAAATAACCCTGACTAAAAGATGTAACATTAGACCTTGTGGGGACAAATTGTACCTTGTGGGGATGGCTGTAACGGTCTTCCCCCTTCCCTGAGGAAATAGCGGGCATAACCCGTTCCATGTTTTATGTACAGCTCTTCATTCATCCAGACACATCTTTACACACAACTCCATTCACCTGTTCCTGTCTCCAAGAGTGCACCTCCATTCACCCCAGCTGTTACCAACTGTATGTAGTTAGTGATGTATTTAATTTCTGGTGTTTGTTTGAGTCTCTGTTGTTCATTGTTACCTGTTAATGTCTTCTGTGTATGTGCAGTGTAATTACCTTTATGACCCTCGCTGCAGTCTTATTTTTGAAACTGTGTTTTGCTACTATTAAACACTGTTTGATTGTGACTTCGCCTTCACATCTGTCTCATCCCTTCTAATTGCGATGTATGGCTCAGGGGTTAGGTTTAGAGAAAAACGTACTATTGGGCATAGTGTTAGAATTTGGGTTGCTATTAGGTTTAGGCATTACTGATTAGGTTAAGGGTTAGGGTTAGGCATTATTCCAAGGTTAAATGTAGGCACTAATGTTAAGTTATTGAGGTTAAGGTTAGGGTTAGAGTTAATGAGGAGACAGACCCTATATCTCCCTTCATCCAATGGTAGAGTTAATGAGACAAACCCTTTATCGTTCTCCATCCAATGGTAGAGTTAATGAGACAGACCCTACATCTTCCTCCATCAATGATAGCGTTAATGAGACAGACCCTATATCTTTCTCCATCCAATGGTAGAGGTAATGAGAAGACAGACCCTGTATCTTCCTTCCTCCAATGGTAGAGTTAATGAGACAGACCCTATATCTTCCTCTCTCCAATGGTAGAGTTAATGAGACAGACCCTATATCTTCCTCCATCCAATGGTAGCGTTAATGAAACAGACCCTATATCTTCATCCATCCAATAATATTGTTAATGAGACAGACCCTATATCTTCCTCTATCCAATGGTAGAGTTAGTGAGACAAAACCTATATCTTCCTCCATCCAATGGTAGAGTTAATGAGACAAACCCTATATCGTTCTCCATCCAATGGTAGAGTTAATGAGACAGACCCTACATCTTCCTCCATCCAATGATAGCGTTAATGAGACAGCCCCTATATCTTCATCCATCCAATGGTAGCGTTAATGAGACAGAGCCTATATCTTTCTCCATCCAATGGTAGCGTTAATGAGACAGACCCTATATCTTCCTCCCTCAAATGGTAGAGTTAATGAGACAAAACCTATAACTTCCTCCATCCAATGGTAGAGTTAATGAGACATACCCTATATCTTCCTCCATTCAATGGTAGAGTTAATGAGACAAACCCTATATCGTTCTCCGTCCAATGGTAGCGTTAATGAGACATACCCTATAACTTCATCCATCCAATGGTAGCGTTAATGAGACAGACCCTATATCTTCCTCCATCCAATGGTAGCGTTAATGAGACAGACCCTATATCTTCCTCCATCCAATGGTAGCATTAATGAGACAGCCAGGGTATTCCTCCAGGAATACAACCAGTATCAAATACAATCCACACCAGCTGCTATTATGCACATGTGGGATCAGAATTAATCCCTCTCTGTCATTGTTTTCAAATTTCTTTCTGTCTCCCTCCTTCTCTTGTAAGCAGACCAATGTGTTTATTTTCCCACACTTTATATTGCAATACAACATTGAATAAGAGTGTGAACTACTCTTAATGTTTTAGGCTGTTCACATGGCAATATGTATAAAATTGTACAAGAAATTCGTACACGTGTAAGTTTCTGGACCCTGTAAAGCCTTGTACGTTTACAAAACATGAAAAAGTCAATTTACCTTAGCCTAACCCTGAACATAACCTCAGCCGTATTAATGCTAAACAGACGAGGTGGTATGATTTTTTCAGTGTGTGTAGAACTACAACGCTGGCTTCCTTGTTCCAAGCCCCGCCCACCCGGCATGTTCTCTGGATTCTGTGAAACAGTTTGTAACCAAAGTAGAGGTGGGCGATACTGCTAAATTTGAGTTTGATCCGATACCAAGTAATACAGGGCCAGTACCGTCGATATTGATATCGATACAGATACTTTTTACTATTAAAAGCAAATAATGTACTTTAACGTAGGGGATAGTAATGTATCATTATTTATGAGGTATTTATCATTTAAAATATTTTTATCTTACTTTATGGATTATTTACTTATTATGTTACTTTTTACCATGTTTTTTGTCTTATTTTCAGACATTTTAGTAATTGTCTGAAATAAGACAAAAATAAGACGTAATTTTGCTTACTTTAAGCATATTCTATCTTAATTTACAATATATACATATTGTCTTGTTTTGTATGTGTGTTTTCGCAGTGCAATGTAAGTTGAGTGGTGGAATTTCTACCTGCCACCTGTGAGACTTTGTAAAAACGTGTTGACTGTATGTAGCCACTGTATCTTTAGGATTCGCGGTTGGTACCAAGTAGTCAGTGTGCGCGTCACGCTGTGCGTGCGTGACCCGTATTCGTTCACTGCACAGTCATAAGCAACAGCAGCGGAGTTGGAGAAGCACTAAGATGTGTCATGACAATGGAACGTTGTTTGCAAAGTGTGACAGTTCTATGCTTTGGTAAAATGTGTAGAAGCGAGAAACTGAAAGTGGTATCAATCCTATTGACACTAATATCGATCTTAAAACAAGAGACTTAATATCGGTAGTATCGATATTTTGGGATCGATCCGCCCACCACTAAACCAAAGTCGCTAGTAACACAATTGCTACTAACCTAGGATGTGCAGATGAGGAGTTTTATAACTTGCTTTTACATTCTGAGTGACATCCAACCATACATGTTTGCGCCCGAGTACACCAAAGAACATTTACAACAAATGGAGTTTGATATTCAGTTTCAACAAGGCAGGTATGTTCTACAGATAATCCAGTTGAAACGCGGTTAAATTCTAATTGCCTAAATGCTTCTGTGGGAATATGTCCATCCATGACTACTGAAGAAAAAAGTATTTGCTACAATGAATGGGATCGTGGACAAGCTTTACTTGTAAGGATTGAACCAAAAATGACTGACGACCGCTTATGCGTCACTGAATCACTGAAGTTTACCAGCACACATGGAAAGAGACGTAGCAAGAGGACAATTAACAGATGAGTAAGTTTATTAAACCTATTTTCTGTACCTTGATAATGGAGCACACATCGTGTCTGTGCTAATGTTATTGTACTGTATGTGTTGTGTGCCAGCTGTATTTAGCTGTAGCTAGCTGAGTGGGTAAATTACTATACCTTACTATATGCTACCCTTTCTAGCTAAAGAAAAATGGATGGGATCGCATCGCTTTTCAGACACTTTCCGGCTGTAGTGACGGTTAATTTAGCACGTAGATCCCTTTCATAATCTTCCGACCTAAAATGCAGACTGCAGACCCTAACTTTTTATAGCCTATTGTAAAGTGTGAAAGATTACTCCTTCTTTTTAGGCTTGCTTTTAATTTCTGTAACTAGGTACAGAACACCAAATGGGCATGATGAATAGAAATTAGACTACAATTTCAAAAACAAATATGTATAACTTTTCTCTAGACCGTCAAGCTCCAGAGAGGTGTGCTGTTGAATTGCCCATGTTCTGTGTCGGTGCCTTCAAACGGGGACGGGCATTAAATTCGCTTGGAATTCTGGGAGTTGTGGTAGCTCAAGTTTAGACTGATACAGAAGCACCCCAGTGGATGCAAAAGGAACTGAAATATACTATCTGCTTTTCTCTGATATATTGAAAAAGAACACATTTCTATATGACATAAATCATCTATGGTAACGTTTGTATATGCTATACTATGAATCCAATTTACTGTGGAACAGTCCTTTAACCTCAATAACCTAGCATATTATGCCTGAACTAAATATTCCCCAAGTACCTTAAATATTAACCGATTGGTCTATTCTTGGAAATGTTCTGGTAGAATAGAAATTCAATACATACGGGATTCCACAGACATCTGTAAGTCTGTTTACGTAATTTGGAGAAGTTTCAATTACAAACGTTTACCCACGTATTGCCATGAGAAAAGGTAGGATGTTTTACTGTAGTAATAACTTTGATGATGTTGTTGTTGTTAATTAGCTAACAAATGAGGGTCCAAGTGAGCTCCATAAAGTGTTTAACCCAATGACTGCTGCTTCATAGCCCTCTAAACTAAACACAGACAGCAGTAAACTGTAACATTTTTAGGGAGACTCATTGCTTTAGTGAAGACAATGGAGCACATGAGAAATAAGTAGATAAGTAGAATAAGGGCTTGCCACATTTTTTTCCTTCAAAAGTAACAGTATATAAAATAAAAATGTTCAGCACACATACTGTAGTAAATCAAATGACATGTGCATTGCTTTTATCCGTGTTACTTTGTGTCTTTATCATTAAATTGGATATTAAAAGGACAAGACTTTCCGCTTCTCTGTAAAACCTCCTATCACTCAACAAACACACTAAAAGTGAACTGAATTTGAAATGTGAAGCTGCATAAAGTTACAAATTGTAACTGACTATATATATATATATATATATATATACACAATTTTGGTACTACAAACTGCTTTTAAAGTAATAAGTGTATGGCAAAGGTCAGTGTGTCAGCAGGAGTGCTGAGACAGGGCAGGACTTAATGAGACATAATGAGGATAGAGGCATTCTGGGTATCTTTGGTATCTAATGGGAGGGGGGGACTACCACGGTGGTCTACACTATATCCTATTATGGCTGTGCTTGTACTGCTCAACTGTTGTTCTAGCTTTGTCTTTCCGTTTAGTTCCGTTTAGTCCCAAACTCATGCTCTAAATTTTGGTTGGGGAGGAATATTATTATTTCAATGGGAACTATATTGTAATATGTTATTTCAACACAGATGTAACTCTGAATGTGTTCTATGAATCAGCCGGGGGAAAGAGTGAGAGCTCTGATGTCATAATGCCCAGAACTGTAACACATGTGGTTGGTGAACGACACCCTGGGAGGTAGGAGGCGTGGTTTAAAGTGGGTGTGAAGGAGGGAAAACAACAACAGCTGTGGTCACATTTCTTTTGTTGCTTAACTACTTATTTGTTTTTATTGGACTCATTTATAATTATGAGCTTCTCAGTGCCCAACAGAAATTCCACTGATGTCCTTCCCACTGGCCTCTGGCTTCCAGTCAAACTACATGCCCTCTTGTCTCCATCTCAACTGACCTTTTAATGTGAAATAAACAAAGCTCAAAATCTTGTTTGGATTTGCATGTTAAAGGTTATTTTCTCAGGCCACACATTACAGTATTTATTTGAATATCCCTGGAAATGAAGTTTTCCACCTAAAACTCTCTGGATGTAAGGCAATTTTGACACGTTAAGCCTTTCATTGCCCACTTTATGAGGTATTTACTTCACTGAACGCTCCTATCCTCAGGGTTAAACCTTACGCTGATATGATCACGTCTCAGAGGGGCAGAGGCGGTCCTGGATGATGAGAACGGATAACACGAGGCCTGCACTCTTCAAATCCTCACCCATCCTACCTTCAACACCTCCCCCCATCCTCCCCCGTCCAGAGCATGTGCCCCTCATTTGACGTGTTCGTTCTGCGCTACATGAACCGTGCTGTAACTCTGCCTCATCCACTGAGCTTACAGTGCCTCATGGCCTCACGGCCTGTGAGCTGCTCGTACGTTCTCCTAACCTGGAGAGACTCCCGTCACTGACAGGGTGGAAGAGTTAACTGATGTGAACAACCGCGGAGGTATCTTCCAACTGGAGAAAGCTAGCTAAGGTTGGCTCAGAGGTCCTAAGCTACCAGGGTGGGATGACCTCATAGTGAATTAGTGAGACCACTGAGGGTAGGGGGGGGCAGAATGGTGTGGACCTAATTGCCATACAGACAATGACAGGCAGTGTTGTGGGCATGAGCACAGTACTTCTATGTCCAATGGGTCATTCACACAGTAACACATACTAACTCCTATTGTGGGTTTGAGACTGGCTGACAAGGATACAACTGAGACATGGAGGCCAAATACTGAGATGAGGTAATTGGGGGCTTCTTGAACATCTGTGGCTCAATCTGTTCTGGTACTGACATTGTTGCTGGAATAAAGAACAGAACTGCCTAAATATGAATAATAGACACATCTATTACGGAATCCAGGGGCTCCCGTTCTTCCGTCATCAAGGAAAACCCCGGGCCTGAGGCTTGGCCATGCATGAAGCAAGGAAATGTCGAGGTTCGATGTTGAGGATGTCAACTAAGCAAGGTTGATAGAGAAACCACCAAATATTTAGATTTGTTTACATCTCCTACGCATGAATACATATATTTTCACTCATCTAACGGACCAGTTATCTGTGTTGATATTGTTTGTAACTGGATCCTATCAAACCTGCCGATTCAACTTATTCTTACTTTGCACAACATCAAACATGGCCGTGAGGTATTCACCTTTTTCTATTTTCAACAGCATGTGACATTGGTTTGAATATTAGAAAGATTAAAAAACTTGTAGTTAATTATCAGACATTGCTTTTAACGGTTTAATATGTGTATATAGTATGTTGCACTGTACGTTTTCCTATAGTGTATTGAATGTATTTGACCGCGCTCTAATGTCTGAACCTGTGAAACAGAATAGACTATGCTGTAACAGGCAGAACCTTTTTAAAATGGATAAATATTGGTTATAATCATCGCCAAAGCTTGTTGATACATGTTTTATTAATACTTTTCAATACTTACCAGTAACTGTTGAAATATATGTATATATCAGACCAAAAATCTATTTTGTGACTCCAATATGGCTCCATGACACACATTCTATTATCATGCTACCATTTTTAATAATAATTAATAATAATAATAATAATATATTTTATTTATAGTGCCCTTTTCATCCAAAGTTGTTGGTGCTACAGGTTTGAAACAAAAAGAAAAAGAAACAGTTTATAGAATGAAACAAACATCTAAAAGGGACAAAAAGCTTTGCTAAAAATAAATGTCTTAAGACCTTTTTTAAAACAGTCAGTGGATTGAGGAGCCCTCAAGGTGTCAGGTAAGGCATTCCACAGGCGCGGAGCAGCTGCACAAAAGGCCCTATCTCCCATTGTCCTCAGTTTAGTTCTGGGTATACTGTATGAAGAAGTCTTGAGTGAATGGAGCGGAGGGAATGTGTTGTGTTTTGTTTTTACCCTAAGTGCATTGAACTTGAGACTCCTATTTTTAGGTAACATTAGACTGTCCAATGTCACTGGTAATTGGCCCCTGTGGACAAGAACTGGCTTGTTTTGGACACAGGGAGCAAACAGATTTGTCTAGTAAATGTCAGATGGGGAATACTGAGCTTTGAGCATCGCATTTAGTAGAAATGATGTCATCTAAACTTCCCATGTATTTATAATGTCCTTGTACTTTATTCTACAGGTCCTTCTCAAGAAATTAGCATAATTTCATTATTTTCCATAATGTAATGATAAAAATTAAACTTTCATATATTTTAGATTCATTGCACACGAACTGAAATATTTCAGGTCATTTATTGTTTAATACTGATGATTTTGGCATACAGCTCAAAAGAATTAGCATATTTCATCTGACCAATAAAAGAAGTGTTTGTAATACAAAAAAAAAGAAAAAGTCAACCTTCAAATAATTATGTTCAGTTATGCACTCAATACTTGGTCGGGAATCCTTTTGCAGAACTGACTGCTTCAATGCGGCGAGGCATGGAGGCAATCAGCCTGTGGCACTGCTGAGGTGTGATGGAGGCCCAGGATGCTTCGATAGCGGCCTTAAGCTCATCCAGAGTGTTGGGTCTTGCGTCTCTCAACTTCCTCTTCACAATATCCCACAGATTCTCTATGGGGTTCAGGTCAGGAGAGTTGGCAGGCCAATTGAGCACAGTAATACCATGGTCAGTA